>VZDJ01007749.1:14488427-14546856 GCA_008694505.1 Cyanoderma ruficeps
AAAAAAAAATAGTCTGAGTATTCAAACTATTCTTATCATCCCGTAGGGGAACTCCATCCTTCCCCAAGGTCATTCTCACTTTTTGCCTCCTATGAAGTCCATTTACAATCTTTTTTTGAGTGTTTATTGAAGGTGTGAAGAGGGAAATATCTCTGACTGAGCTATGTCTAGCTAAGAACCAATTTGCACCTTTCACCTAATCCACAAATTTGCAGCATCACTTCTTTACATCTGTGGGCAGATCATTTGACTGTGGACACCAAAATACTAACTTGGTGCCTTTGGGCTGTCCTACATTTGTTTTTGGTGTCGGGACAATACAGCAGGGTAGGTCAAATAACAAATATCAAGGGCCCAGTTCTGTCACTTTATGAAAATATGGGAGTACTGTCAGTGCTATCCAATAAGGAAGGTACATCTTACGATTAAACAGATCCAAAATATGAAATATTAGTGGATTTGGATGAGAAGATGATGAAGAGATATGTTATCCCAAATGCCTAAGCCCCACAAAGATGCAGCATAAAACGTGAGGCAGAGTGCACAGTCAAGCTTCCCTTGGTTCATGTGTTAGCCTGCATGAGCTGGTAAAGAGGCAGTATAAGAAAAGAAAGTGTATGCTACCTTTCATATCCAAAGCTGGGGCAAATATTCATCAAGAAGCAGTTGATGCTGGTCCTGATAAAGGAGATCAGTCTAGGCTGGCTCATGGAGCAAAGGATCAGATACCAAAGGGGACAAAGAGTACTCAGTGGTGTTATATAGGGGTGACATATCTAATCGGGTGGGCCTTCCTGAGAGACACTGCCCCCGAGTTTGGTGGGGGACTGAGAGGCAGCTTTGGCACCTTGCAGGGAGGAGAATGAATGATCACATTTTTTTTGCTAGGTTTTGTCCAGGGTTGGCATGGCATGGGCCAACAATCAAGCTGGGGAGAGGAAGTTTAAAAAGTAGGTATTTTAGCCAGGGGCTTTGAGTTTTGTACCTGTAGAGGATTTTATGTGTTTCATTCAGGAGCCCAGTACTTCTGGCTACTGTCACAACATAAACTACATAGGCAGATTTGTCTTGATAAAGTTACCAGCCAGGAACAGGGAGCCCAGAACAGATCAATATATAATGTGGGAGTCATTGGCAAACCACCTGCTTAACCAATGTCTAACAGCCTGTCACCAGAAATAGAACCTGGGAGACTAACATGGGTGTAAGAGATTCTGCAGTAAATAATTATGGATTAAGCTACAGCTAACTACCGGTAGTTTGTCTCTCATCCATTTTTGTACTGCCTTACTTATGGCTGCTGTCCTCATGCATTTTACTTCAACCTCCAGAAAAAGAGAAATCTAGACACAGGCCTTTTTGCAGGGGCATAAATTAGAGCCTTGGTTTCAGTGTAAGCTGAACACAACCTGGACACAGCTGAAACCTAGACAGCAGAGTTTAATTTTAGTACTTCTTCAATGCCATCACATTTCCTAAGCCTATACTTTCCAGACTCTCTATAGCCCCTCCTTTTCCTCCAGCTTACTAGGAGCCACCTGCTTGTTTCTAGCAAAGCTGAAACCCAAAATATCACAACATTCTTCATTGCTTCACTGCTGAGATCTCCTCAACAGCCTGAAAAGACACTGCCTGAATGGACTATTTGTTGGGCTGAGTGCTCAGTCCTGGGTGCCCACTTGTAAGAGAAGGGAAAACAATGTGGTTTGGGTAAGCCCACTGACACCTGCATGGCTGTCATGACACAGATGAAAACAGACCTGGGAAGATGGCAAAGGAAAGGTTTGGGTAGATGTATGTCCTGCTTTGGGGCAGGTTAAACACAATTAGACCACCTCACTATCTGCTTTACAAGGCAATGTGCCACAACAGCAAGAGCTACCATGAGGGTGTTCCAGAACAAGGTGACTGACAAGGCACGCGGACAAGTGTTGATACAGGATCAAAGCAGAGAGAGCAGAGTCCTTGTAAGAGCCCTTGGCAACAGGAGGGCCAAAAAAACAAGAATAGACCTTGGGACAGATTGTGTGATTAAGTGGAGCTGGAGATAATTGTGTTTTAAAGATCTCCTGGGGAATGGGCTCAGAATAAATGGAGCAGCAGAGTTATATCTGCAGCTATGTATAAAGCAACTGATGCATTTTTCAGCATAAGACAGGAAATGGAGAATCATGGTCTACATGAGTACATTTCTTTTGAGCAGGTCAGTGTATTGTTAACCAGATGTGCCAATACCTGTGATGCAACCTTGTCCCACACAGGCCCTTACCAGTCCCAGGGCTATACTGAATGAAAACGTTGACAGGAATACTAAAGGTTATTGTTCACAGCCTGCTATTTGGGAATTATGCAGAAAGCTGGAGAAAAAAAAATTAATCATTTTCTGGTTCTTGGTTTCAACTCTACCTGAATGTTCACCCACTTTATTCCTTATTCCTGACTGGGTGCTTCCCTTTTTTTTTTTTTTCCCCTCTTTTTCTACAGAGGACAGACTTGCTACAAGCTCTGATATTCACAAGCAGGATGAATGTCCAACAGCTGCCAGCTAGCTCTCCCTATTAATTCATATGATGATCAGTCAACAGGTGCTGAAATCTGCTGCCCATCCATGTGTGCAAACTAGCAAAGCTTTGAACCCCTTGCTGGAGAAGTCTCCTGATCTTCTCACAAATGTTATGCAGATGCACTGTGTTGCAGTAAAGATGAGCTGCTTCCAGTGGGCTTTGCTAGCAGCATGGCCATGCCTTCAGTGCGCCAGATGTGTGCACTAGCAGCAGCTCAAAATATATAAACCACTGGTTCCCAGGTACTTAGATTTCAGCATTTAACTTATGGGACCAGAGCAGTGCAGTCTGTTTTTCTTTAAAAAGAGATACCCAGCGTTCAGTTTCAGCAGTACAGCCTCCCTTGTCTGGTTGCTGGAGCCCTTTTACCCAGGGCAGCCACGGGCCAGGTGAACGACTCCCAGTGTGAGAACAGCTATTGCCCCCCCTGCAGTATATCAGCATTCCCAGAAAGTGCTGGAGTAGAAGTGGGACAGTCACAGTGTGTGGCCTTCTGGAAGTAGGGAGGTGATGGGCCCATGGCAGAAATGCAGGGAGGCACCTCTGAGAGTGAGTAATGGCTATCAACACCTACTCCCAATCATGCTCCTGAAGGACATGTGACACCCTCTGATCCCAGAAGTGAGTGAGTTTACTTGGTAACCAAAGTCGGTAACAACAGGACTTCATAATAAGCACAGACAGCTCACACCTCAGAGCTGTTGTCTATAAATTGCCTTCAAAAAGTGGTAGAAATTCCTGAATAGGATTTTTCAAGATTTTCTTTCACCAGGACAGCAGAAAGCTTTCTTCCCTAGTGAAATGATTAGGCCTGCACTGACACAGTGTTAATCCAGCCTTGACTATGGATAACAGAATTGGAAAACAAAGCAGTTTGTCCCAGATCGCGTTTTGAGGTGTTGAACTGTCACATTTTTTCAGAAATAGAAGTCATTACAGACAAAGTCACTCTACCAGTTTTTCCCTTGGTCTTCCTAAACCTCTCCTGTTAACCACTGCTGTGGGGGTTAATAAAAAAATTAATAAACTCAGCAAGTAACACAAGTGACAGTCCCAGCAACACAGCTTCACGAGGCTAATTGAGACAGTAAGGGCTTGACGATCCTTGCTCAGAAGTCCCTCAGTTTTTGCATTGCTTCCTAAGAGCTCGCTGGTAACTTCCTCTTTCCTATCCTCTTGTTACTCCTTTCTCCATTGCTATGGTTTCTGCCTGTGGTATTTCATTGAACTCTTTTCAGCTTGTTAACTATTGACCTGCCCCAGGTTCCACCTCTTCTCATCAGCAGCCTTCAAGATGTACCCTGTAAACTGTCCTTCTGTTGAAGTTGTCTCTAAAATGTGAAATGCAATAATCTTCCTGAAACCGATATGCAAACCCCAACAGTGATTTATTCTTTCTCTCCTGCACACATAGTTTAGACATACAGGGTCACCCAGTGTCCACACCTGAGTGTAGGCATTTGCACTTGTCTTCTAGCCAGACTCTTACTCAACTCACAGGCTCAATTTATCCTACAAATCCACGCATTTGGAGCCCATCCAGGCCAGACTCACTGCTGAAGTCAAAGATGTGTTTGGGAAGCTGGAACAGTAAGTCCACCTTCAAAAGTGAAGAAGCTGCAGTGAGCCCATTTCCCTCTCCTCTCCCCACTCTGAGACCTCCACCTCCCTCACCCATACACAAACACTGACAGCCACTTTCCCTCCCACCTGCTTGCAAGAAATCCTCCCTCTCACAGCAGCTGTGTGACTCTGGGGCCACCTATGTACTTGGTGTGTTACAGGCTATGAAATCTGGGATGGAGAGTTCCAAAGACTTTGGGACAAGGCTTGCCATGCCTGCTGCTGTGGGTAGGGAAAGGATGGCTGCTCCTTGTGCTATGTGGAGATAGCATCTCCCCATCTCCACCCAGCAGTGGCCCCACACCATGCAGCCCATTCCTCTTTCTGCACTGCTGGTACCGTCAACAGAGCTGTACAGGAGCAAAGTAAGGATCAGCATCTGGACTTTCCCAGCTGCTCCCACTGGGGCTTGTGGTCAGGAAGTTCAGCTGCTGCAGCCTGTCTCTTATCCAGTCTGCTCTCCACTTTCCATCCCAACTACAGTGTTGTTGCACAGATCTTCTTTCTTTTGCAGCTGGGCCAAGGTTTCTCACCATGGCTGGTATCTTGTTAGAAGCATCTCCCTAACTACTGCTTCACTTCCAGATTCTGAGCCCTAACTCCCCCAGTTCCCTGGAAACCATTCTTTCATGGCTTGCTGCTCAGATTTCTTATCTGTTGCTTTGCTGTCTACTTTCTCCTCAAATTTCTCACTTGACTGAAACAAAATGGGGTATCCTGGTTTTAGCAGTAGCCTGTGAGAGTGAAATGCTTTGCCCCTGGACAGAGGGGGGTACAGAAATCCTCTGCTGAGTTTCTAAGGAAAATTCAAAGTCTCAGCATTCTCCTCACCTTCAACAAGCACCTTTTCCTCACTCTCCAGCAAATATTCCAGCTCCTCCAAACTGGAGTAGCAGTTCTGCCCTTTGGGTGAAAGACTCCTTCAGATCTCAGTGTTTTCAGCCCAGGGAGAAGAGAGTAGAGCACATTGCCCCAGGCACATTACTGCAAGAGGCAGAACAGGATTCTCCAGCAGCCCCTCACCAGTTCACCTCCTCTCCAGTATCTGTATCAGTATCTTCAGTGGCTGCTGTTGTGGCCTGGGGAGCACTGCACTGGTCAGGGCCGCCACCCCCTCCATCACTTTGATGTAACAGGCAGTGTGTGAAACACTTGAGGCTCTCTGGAGGTGTGACTCCCTGCCTGGAGTCAGAGGGTGACACATATTTAACAGGATGGGCAGAAGGTCTGAGGACCACCACAAGCACTGGTCAGCCCAGCAGATGCTGCTGCAAGGCATGATAGTTGTGGTTGGCTGCACAGCGTTCCTGCAAGTCCAGGACTCTGCCCAGTCATTTCCAGCCCACAGCTGGAGATATGCATCTCAGAGGAACAGCAAGGAAACCGAGCACAAATGTGGTAGCTCAGTTATACAGCATAAAGGAAAGCTGTCTGTGTGCACACAGCAGGGGAAACTGTGCCATGGGTACAACTGTTAACACTTTAAACTTGTTTTATAACAGCATCAGACAAATTTGAAACAGCTGCTCTGTATGCTCTTCATTTCCAGTTGCAATGTATTTTTTTTTTACTTGCTGTAAAAGAAATTGGTGCTGCTGCTGTTTACAAAATTACCCGAGCTGCACTTAGGACTCCTAACTTCTGATCTTGCTGTGATCATATGGATACCATAAATGCCAGGATCAGGGTTTGCTATGCTAACGTTGGTGCCACAGCCCTGAAAAAGCTAAATGCTGGATACATTATGGAGGGGAGCAGGCAGGGGCAGCAAGGGAGAACTGTCGGCTCTCATTTCACGTTCTCTAAGACCTTTTGTCATTGAACTACCAAACACTTGCTCATGACGCCAAGCAATTAAGCTTCCCTGACACTGGAGAGTGTTTATGAGGGAATTACTGCTCATCTCAGCCGTGCTCAGAAACACCAGGTCAGAAGTCAGAGAATTAATAAACTTATTGAGGTGCCAAGAAATATGTTCAGTTGCTGCGCCCCTGGGGCTGACATCTTCAGAGCAGCGGAGGAAAGAACAGAAATAGCTTATATTCAAACAGATTATCAGGGGCAGGCACCTTCCAATCTAATGAAGGGTGAACTTTTTCATATTTATACAAGATGAGAGTTTTATAATGTTTCTTTATCTGTGTTGCAGTAGGACCCAGAAGACCTAGATGCAGACAAGATCCCTTTGCACAAGGCATTATGAAAATCCTGAAGATGGGTAAAGAAAACAGAAGAAATATATAAATATTACTAATATTCTACCTTTCCATTTAGCCATATTCTTTTGGCCTAAGCTGCTTTTTCAACTGGAAGGACATGTATAGTGCTTTATTAATTTTTATCAATGCAATTTATAAATCAAGCAGCTGCAGCAAAGATGATCTGGGATACCACTGTTAAGTAAACCTGGACACTGTGGCAGAGGAAGCAGGTCCTGGGAGGTGCTTGTAGGAGCACCCAAGGCATGAGTTCAGCAAGACGGTGCAGACTCTGCATCGCTTGCTATATTGGGAGTTGAGCAATGTGAATGCTATTACTAGATCTGCAGGTGCCTTCTTGTGTGACTCAAGGCAGCTTGTTTCACTTTCCAAAGCTACTTTCCTCCTGGTAAAATTGCTCTCACATCACAATAGTTACTTTTTTTTTTTTTAAAAAAAAAAGAAGTACTGGAGATCATTTGCTAAAAAGAACATTGAAAGGCTAAGAATGGTCTTTGCTGAGTCTGCCGTCCAGCACCAGGAAAAGCCTAGCACAAACTCAGCATCATTATAAATTCATAAGCCTCATGGTTTTTAATAATAATGAAAGTCTCACTTATATAGAACATAGAACCATTGCATCATTTAGGTTGGAAAAGACCTTTGAGATCATTGTGTTCAACCGTTAACCCACTACTGCTGCTAAGCCATGTCCCAAAGGGCCACCTCTACAGGTCTTTTAACATCTGCAGGTTTATTTTTGTGTGAATGATTTCAGTATTAGTTGCTGTCAATCCATGGTGTGAGGTCACTACTCACTTTTGTTTTCTAGGCATCCTCACTCCTTTTACTAAATCATGTCTAATATTCTGATTTTTTATTTGAAATATATTATCTGGCATTTTTAGACTAGCCTAGAACATTTGTTTAATTGCACTCCAATTTTTCCATCTGTGCTTTTTTCAAAGCCTGAATTACATAAGGGGCAGGAAGGGGAAAAACTACATGTAGGAAAAAATAGAAATATTATTAATTGCCTCTGGGTCACTCATAATAATGCAAATTGCAACTGGTTAAGAATTTTCTCTTTGACCTTGGACCCTCCATCCAGCCATTAATTGCAAAGAAATGGTACTCTCTTAGTCACAGTAATAGCAACAACAGCAGTTTTTCATTTCTATAAACACCATCCAATAAAGACTCCTTTACCAGAGTGCCCTTGAGATTATTGTTTCCATTTGAGAAAACGAAACTGAGGCACAGAGAGACTTAAAATAACCAGAAGAATGTCGAAGTCCGCACTCCAAATTCTGTGTTGTAACTATTTAAACTTGCCCTTTAGTTTTCAAGCTTATGTTTTAAAAAGACACAGCTACAAAAACCTTCTAATCTGCGTGACTCATAGATTCATAATTCATGGCTGGTAATTTTTTTGTTTTGTTTTGTCAACACAAGCAATGTTGAGGGGCAAGGTGAGCTCAGCTTGCTTTCTTTTACTCTCCAGACTTCCTTCAAGCAGCAAAGAAAACTGAGTGGGATTCATTGAGGCCAAGCCAGAGGCTAAGGTGCGGGCACTTCTCTCTTCAGACAGCTTGCACTGACACCTAACTTAAAATAAAATGAATAAGCAAATGGTGAGGCATTCAGCTGGATCACACCCTGCCAGGCCAGGTGCATATAAAACCCAAGGTATGAGTTTCAAATGGAGAAATTGAAGTGAGCTATGCAGCGAAGAGCAGGCACTTGCAAGCCTGGCAGCCTCAGTCCCGATTCAGCCAGCCTTTGGCACGGTTCAGTCACCTTTCCCAGGGTCAGATCTATGTTGCTGACTTGCTGCAGGTTAATGCCTTCATGATCTGCAGTCCATGCCCTGGGCTCTAGTGAATCACCATAATGGTTCACTTTTATTGTTTGCTATGGCTTGAGCTCAGACATGTCCTCTCCACTGCCCTTTCCCACATGCTCATTTTATTTCGCAGCCTCAGTACAGGTTTTAACAAGAATGATCTTCCGAAAGAAATGATTTCACTAAGAATATCTGCCTACTGAGGAGGAATTAAAAAGTGGTGATTATTTCAATCAGTTCAAGAGTCTCTCAAACAGACTGGCATCACGAGTCACTTTTATCATTTCATGGTAATTTAGATCTCAAAATGAGAAGACGTACAATACTTGTGACATTCTCCACCTGCTCCACTTTATGGCTGTGCACATGTATTTCAGTCAGGCAATCATGTTTATACTAAAATAAACCACCCCTAAATGTTCTGATTATATACAGGTACAACCTTTTCTAGCATACAGAGGAAAAAAAAAAAGAGCTCTTGAGAAACAATGGTATTTAATTGAAGCTGCTAAATTTGGTGGAGTTTTGCCTCCTGATTCAGTGAGGTCTATTACCTCATCTAATCCTGCAATGGGGTCCTGCTGAGAATGAACTAGAAGTGAACCTCAACGAGAGGCTAAAATCAGACTTTACCATGTGAACACTTTCTGCATATGTCCTAAGCATTTACCTCCTTAGAGATATCTGTTTGTATTTTTTACTAAATTCTGTATGTCCTGCTAGCAAATACCTTCTATTTTTGGTGACAAATTTAAATAAGAATGCATGGTTATAATCTCTCCCCAAATGGCCAGACAGTAAACATTAGATTTTTCAAGTACTTCAGCACCTGCAACCTGTATTTTGGCTGCATATCTCTGTATTCTCTGAATTGCCTGCAAAAAAATGCCTGGTGTATAGCTGCAGGGTCACTCATTAAAAAGAATTAGCACCTTCCCCATCTCTTTCATGCATTCAGATACGCAGAACTAAAATTGCATGAGCTGTTTCGCTTGTCATGTACTTAAACTGTTGCTCACTACTCCAGGCGTCACTCTTCTCCAAATTACCTTCCCATCACTCAGGAGGTTTTTGTCCCCTCATACAATGTATGTTTACACACATGCATATTTGCTAACAAAGGTTGAAACATACTTTGCTGTATCTGGACCATTTGATAACTTTCTGCATATGAATATTCACAGCCCTGTCCAAATAATACGCCACCTATCCCTCCATACTTTTCCTAAGTGCCGTTTATCCATTTGTCTGTGGATGCTTGTACATTGATGAGAAAGCATCCAGGGCCTGGACTCTGGATCAAAAAGCCAGAGAAAATGCCAGTTAGCACTGAAACTCCTCAGGTGCCAGAGGCCTGGCTCAAGAGGAAATCTGCTGGAGGGAGAGCCCACACACTGGATGGAGGTTGCAATGCTCTGTTCATGACTGCATTAATTGTAGATCAGCTGAACCAGTTTTCTCCTTGCCAGCCTCTAAAGAAGCGTCGCTCAGCCGTCCTTCTCTTTGCTGCCACATCTCAACACAAGAACAGACTTTCTGGTGGTTGCAAATGGATGGATGTGATTAGCAGACACATAACACAAATCAAAACATTAGAGGGTTTAGAAAAGCAGGTACAGATTAACATACTGAACTTTCACCAAAGCTGAACTGACACTTTGGTAATTTTCTGTTGTCTAAACAAAGCAGGAAATATCACAAATATACAAACCCAGTGTTGCAAAGGTTGTATTAAAAAAAAAGGCCAAACACATTATTACAAACATGGCATGAAATCAAAGCACATGCTCCCCTCTTCTGGGTCCCATAGTATTCAACTGCACTATAATTCTGAAGTCTATCATGTGTCTGTCCCTAAGATTATCCCTCCTTAGGGCATTAGCAGTGGCCAGTTGTTTGTGTATCTTCATTGGCAGCATGCTTAGTAAGTGTTTTGTGTAACAGCTTTGTCCTTGAATTTATGCTTTTCTTGTGTTTAACTTTGGAGTGAAGTATCACACCCTTGCAGGGTTTTTAAAAATCTGAACTGCTTGAAAAACTGGAGTTTTGACATTATCCCAACAACCTTACAAAATTATAGAATGGCCTGGGTTGGAAAGGACATAAAAAGAGATCATCTTACTCCAACCCCCCTGCTATGGGCAGGGAAAAATTCCAATAGACCAAGTTGCTCAGGGCCTCATCCAAGCTGGCCTCACTCTCAGGGAGGGAGCATCCATAGTTTCTCTAGGCAACCTGCTCCAGTGCCACACCACTCTCACAGTTAAATCTTTTTTTCCAATTATCTAATCTAAATCTACTCTCTGTCAGTTTAAAGCCATTCCCCCTTCACCTTGTCCCTACATGCCCATGTAAATAGACTCTCTCCATCTTTGTTCTAGGCTCCCTTCAGGTGCTGAAAGCCAAGGTTTATTTGAAATGACACAAGAGCACTGAGCAGAGAGAATGCTTCTCCACAACATTTGTAATAGTTTAAAGCTAACTCAGGATGAGCTTACTTTAATAGCAATTACAGACATAAAGCCTATTAGATCATCTTTAAGAAGCCACTCCTTATCTGAGGGGAGTTTACATCCTCTGCTGCAGGTAACCAGCACAAAAGAGACCATTTCAGTTTCCAGCTGACTTAGTGGCTTAAAGGGCTGAGTTAACAAGGCCAAGGCTATTTTTTTGCACGCACTCACTTCTCTTTGTACCCTCAGCAGTGTTGCCTCAGCAGCTCAGCTTTGTCCTCAGAGAGCTTTGGCAAGGGAAGCCCTGGTGCTTCAGTGCACAGGGTGATCTGCAGCCACAGACACTTTAGAGAGGGCAGAGTTGCATCAGCTGGGAGTCAGGCACCCCTAGACAAGAATGGTTTGATAAAATCACCACCATTACTAAACTATCACGAACCAGCCTTTTCACAAGAAGTCTGTTTACATGATTTCAATTAAATTCCAGCTTTTTTAAAAAAAGTTTTAAGCATGTGCGTATGTGTACTTTGTTATTGCTTTTTTTCTGTCACGAATTAATCTGATAGAAGATGCTTTAGAAAGCTTAATACCAAAGCCACAACATCTTTGTCAGAATTAATTAGTCGTTCACAAAGATTCACATACTCTGAATTTTGTTAAGAGTGTTTATTGTTTTCAAAGTTTAATAACCTTGTTTTTAAGTGCAGAGCAAAAATCGAAGTCTAAGATAGGCAACAGCAGTCAGGAACAGATCAAAATTCCACCTTCATTAATGCCACACCAGTATTTTTCCACGCAGATTTCTGGCGGGAGGGGGATCAGCAATATTTCCATTTCACAGACAAAACCAAGGTACAGAGAGTGCCAGGCTGTAACTTGCTCAATACTATTGGCTAAACCAGTACCAGAAGTACAATCCCCATTACTCAGCCCTCAAGTGCAGGTGCTGGAAATTCCCGTCTCCTTTCCTGTCCGTCAAAAAGCGGCAGCCAGTGATGACCGTGCCCGCTGTGCTCTTCCCTCCCTGCCATACCTTACCTCTGGCAGGTCCCGGAGAGCGGGCCCAGCGCAGCCCGCCTTCTCCCGGCTGCAGCCAGCCCGCAGCTCCGTGTCCTCACGCAGCAACGGGTGTTTACCACAGGCCAGGACACCCCCGAGTACGTCAAACACGTACACGGCTTTATTTCGGACTGAGGGAAACGAGAACGAGCATCTACAGAGTTAGAAGGCAAACGAAGGCCAACCGTCGCCCTCGGGGCCCTGCAGACCTCTCTGCAAGCGGCGCCCAAAGGGAACGAGTCCCTGCCCTCACCCTGCACCGCACCGGAGCCCCCCAGAGCCGCCCAGCCTCCCGGGAGAGCTCCCGAGCGCGCACAGCCGGCTCGGCACACCGCGCTGGCAGCGACCAGGACAAGTGAAAGATACTCGGTGTCTCCCCTCGGCGAAGCAGCTCCCGGCACAGCGGGAGCCGCAGCCCGGGACGGGCCCGGCCTGGCCCCCCGGGACCCGCTCCCTCCAACAGACTTCCGCGTCGGGGGCGCGGCTGCGCATGTGCGAGCGGCAGCACACCCCCCCCACCCCTCCCCCCCGCCGGCCGTCCCTGGCTGTACCACTGTGTGCCCAACGTATGGGTAGAGGCAAAAGAGGGCAGCGGGAGCGGCAGCTCTGTGGGGCTCAGCCCCGCCTGACACTCGTTACTCAGAATCCTCTTCTCTTCGCGAGCCTATGAGTGCCCTCCAAACTCGCTTCTCACCCGGTTCCCGCACACGATTTACCCCAACTTCCCCCGGGGAGGTGCTGTGGTACATGCCGCTCCCAGCTGATTCGGTGGCTTGACGAAACCATCGAGCTCAGGACGGGGGGAGCCGCGGTGCCGGAGGGGGGCAACGCATTGTTGCGCGAGGGGCCGAGCGGCGCTCCGGGGAGGGCGGGCGCGCGCCGCTGCGGAACCGGAGCGGTCACCGGCACCGGCGGGCGGGCGGCGCCGCCACACGGAGCTCCGCGTCCCCGCGCCGCCGCCTCTCCGCTCCCCTGCCCGCCCCATCGGTAGGGTGCGGCCGGGGCCCCCCGCGCCCTCCCCTCCGCCGCCTCCCCAGTGGTGCCGCCCGGCTCCAGCTGACCGGCCTGGAATCCCGGCCGGGAGCCGCGCGCCCCCCGCCCGCCGCCGCCCCGCGCCCCGGCCCCAGCATGGGAGACGCCGGCAGCGAGCGCAGCAAGGCGCCCAGCCTGCCCCCGCGCTGCCCCTGCGGCTTCTGGGGGTGAGCCGGGCCCGGGGCTGGGCTGGGGCGGAGAGGGACGGAGGGGGGCGGGCGGCCAGGCGAAGGGCGAGGCGGCGGGGGGCCGCGGCCGGGCGGGGGGGGACGGGCCGGGTCGTTGCCCCGAGCGCTGCCGGGGGCCGAGTCCGCAGCTCGCCGCGGGGAGGGAGCGGCCCGGGGCCCCTGCCGGGCGGGCCGCGGGGGTCCCCCCCCTCGGAAGAGGGATGTCTCCCTGCCTGTGGGTGCCGGTCCCGGGGGGGCCCGCACCGCGGTGTCGGCGGCGGCTCCTGGCTTAGAGGCGGCGGGTGCCCCGGGGGGAGGTGGCTGCGCTGCCCCCGGGCGCGGAGGGGGAGGGGGTGCCGAGGCCGCCCGCGGCCCCCCCGCCGCCCGGACACCGCGGCCTTCCCGGCAGTCCGGCGGGGGAGGCCCGACCGCTTCCCCAGGCACGCAGGTTTCCTGGAGAGGCCGCCCCTCCTCTGGGGCTGCGGGCTGCGCTCCGGGGCCTGCCTTTAGCTCCTCAAAGGCGCAGATGAGTAATGCGGGCCCCTGGGTGCCCTGACGGGTGTCCCTGACACATCCCTGCCCTGTGCCCGGGAACAGGGAGCTGTCGCTACAATTCACGCAGGGCAGCGTAACTAATGAGGGAAAAAGGCTAAGGACAAAAACAAAAAAACAAAACAAAAAAATCCCTGCTTTCTCCACCTTATGAAAGCCAAATGGCTCATAATAGATAAGGCCCTTGTTAGCTGCTTACTGATACCCTTTTAGGGAGAAGGAAGTAGCGGTCATTCCTGTTTGCCAAAGGTGGGAAAAAAAGAGTAAATTTTCCTTCCTAAACTACCACCTCTAGGGTCGTGTCTGTTGAAGATATTTCCGTTACTGATTTGGATTTTTTTAAAATCAGATGTGCCATGGGGGATGGTATTCTAGCAGATACACATCGTCATAAAGTGTCTTTAGTGTCTATCACAGCAACATTAGTCCCTAATGTTCTTATTTATGGAAAATTCAAAGAATATGTGACTAAATAGACTTCTGAGGGCCCACCTGAGATTTACACTTGTCTGTGATTGTACCTTCTTGGGATTTATGTCATGCAATTTAAGGTACTCTGGGGAAGTGGAGGCTGAGAGAAAAGCGATGCAATAAGAGTGATTTAATGATGTCACTGTACATTTGGTGGCTTTATTGAAGTGGCAGGATTTTAAATGAAATCCCATTTTTGAGTTGTGACAGAAGCCTGAATTGCAACAAATGCCATGGCCCTGTTGGGAGTGATCTTGCAAGACAGATTATAAATACATAGTAAATTATTTTGTCTATTTTTTTTTTGTTTGGCTCCCATATTTGGGTCTGATATTTTTTGTAAAGTAGTGGAGAACAAGTTTTTGCTATCTCTAATGCAGTGCACTGACTTCTGTAATGTGATACTTACGGGAGAATTGTAGAAAGTTGAAAATGAACTTTTTCTTTGGGCTCAACTTCTTGGCTAGTTCAGCAGGTTTTGATAATGAGAAGCAAATCTGGTGCTTTGTGTTCAAGGATCTGCTTAATGGTCACAGGAGGCTCTCAAGAAAACCCATTGCCTTTTAAGCTGATTTTTTTTAAACATGCTTCCCTTGCACAAGCAGATATCAAGTGGTATTTTTTTGCCCTCCCCCTTTTTTTTCCCCTTCAGAGTACCATCCGTGCAGGGGTGTTTTTGTATGATAATTTTGAAAGACAGCAATGTGGAACAAAACCCTCACTTTTCCCACTAATACAATGAATGAATTACCCTTTATTTTCAGTCTCTTTAAGTGTCTGCCAGGTGCATTTCAATACACAGTGGCAAACTAAATATCTATTTTTCCACTTAAAAATAACTGTGCTGTTGTCAGTTTCCAGAGTTGATTGCTGTACTTTTCAGTCCTGAAAAAGCTTAAGTGACTACATGACCTTATTTACCCAGGCCTTGCTGGTGCTTGAAGGGATTGTCTGGTGAATCAGTGCAGATGTGCCTTTCTGTTGAAGTTGCATTATCAGGAGTTCTTAAGGGGTTCCAGTTTCATGCCAGCTTTGTGAAGAAACTAAGTCATGATAGCAGAAATACTTATATTCATCTGAAGTTGAAATTCTGCTGATCTGGATTTCAGCTAGGGTTATGACCAGCAACACATCTTAAGACAGCCTCTTCCCTGTGACTTTCATGTCATCTTGATGTCTGTCAGGTCACATTTTGGGACAACAGCGCCAGGACGTTTAAAGCTATGGAAAGTTCTGAAACTTGGAATTGAATGTAGTAGTTTCAGTTGAATTTGTAAAGAAGGTAGTGTGGAGAAACAGAATTGTTTTGTGTTTTCTGGTCCCTGTCAGTGCCAGAGTCTCCGGTTGAAAACCCTTTCACAGTTGTTCTTGAGTGAGCCCAAGCCAGGTAAACAGCAGAGCAGTTCTGTATCTGGGGGGTCTAACAATAAGGTCTAGATTCTACCAAGTATAAAAGATGATGCTCTTCTTTTTTTTTTTTAATTGATTTTATGTAATGCTTACAGGACTCTTTGTAGTAAGATGCCTGCTTTCTGCAGTAAACCACAATGACAGGAAACATTAAGGAAAACACTGAAATAAGTATTAAAATTGAAGTAAGCTGTGGGTTACTGTGCTGAAGCTTGCCCATTGGTTGAGCAGGGACAGAAGTAGCTCCAGAGACACGTGTTGATAGTGATGGCACGCAAAGAGATTACGGGAGAAGACTAGTGTGTACTGTTGCATTGAAGTTGGAGGGGTTCTTCTTTTAAAAGACTTGGGTTTATATTAGAATTTCAGATCCTCTAGGTTTCAAGAATCTCTAGAGACTGGAAAACTACTAAACTCTTGATGTTTCAAGATCTAAGAGACTGGAAAATGAACAGCTGAAAGAAGATACTTTTGACTGTGGCTGTTAAGAACTTCTGAAACATCTGCTTAAGGTCAACAACTAACATTTGCTTGCCTTTTGTTGAAGATCACGGAAACCATCCTTAAATCTGCAGACTTGCCCTTCTTTTTAGAATCTCCAGTCTGTCGTTTCTGTTCAAGTAAAGTTTAAATGGAGCGCTGAGATGATCTTTATATTTTAAAAAATTATTTCACTTTCCCAGATAATCTCAATTGGGAAACCTCATCAGTATTCATGTTATTTATGAAAAATTCATGCAACTTAGTGTTTGGAAATATTTTGCTCCCTTTTCTCCCTACTTTTATATCTTCAACTTCAGTCATTAGCAACTATCTCACTGTTTATTTGAATAGTCTTAGTGTACAAAGGTTGGAAAAGGGTTCAGTGTGCAAGTTTTTATTTTAGATTACTTCATCTAAAGTATGCTGTACTTAACTTCTGATTCTTAAGACCTGGAAAAATGCTTTCTTGTTTTCCTGGTTAACAGAGCAGAGAATCATAGAATCACTTAATGTTTCTTTTTTTCTTAGACTACTGGATTTCAGAAGCCTTTTCCTTATGGTGTATATGAGCTCAAGGTTGAAGATTTTATAAATACATAAAAATATTACTGCATGTATTATATTCCAGTTAAGCCTTTTTGCTTATTAGAGATGAGGCTGATTCTTTAATGACCTACATGTTGGCAATTTCTCTTTGGCTTTTGAAGATCTCCATGAAGGTTTCACTTGTGAGTGAAACAGTCAGAGGGACTGTTAAATGGTTATATGCATGGAAGGGAGTTGTAAGCTGGTGGTAGCATATACTGTGAAGAGAGTATATCAGAGAGGGTAATACTTTTACAGTTCTATTTGTACTGTAGTGACTGCTGCTTATCTTTTTTATTGTCCAGACTGGTACCATACCACTGCGTTTAGTGCCTTAGAAGCAGAAAAGAAGGAAATATGTTAACAGACATAAAACAAATGAATTCCATTCTTGAAATGGTGGCAGCCAGCAGGAAGTTGATTGAAAACACAGTATGATTAGTTTCATCTCATCTTAGTTCTGGCAACTATAAGGTACTGTACTCAGCTAAAACTGATAGCAATATTATTTGAGAAGATGCCAGCAGGGCTTTTGCAGGTTGTTGCCATTTGCTCTGCCTTTCTCTGACACTGCATGCATCATACATGTGATGAGACACTGTGCCCCAAGCATTCTGTGCAGGCCCAATTCAGAGTTTATTTCTGAGTCTGGATTTTCCAGTCGCTTATGTATCATCAGATCCTTGCCGTGCCAATCTGGCTCTTTCCTCAATTTTGTTTGCTAAAATTAAGCATTTGATCAAATGGTGAATCATTCAACATAAGCATGATGAGTTTGTGAGTGTATATCACCAAAGCTTGCTTTTAGCTTCTAAACAAACAATGCTTATATATATGTGCCATTTAGAAGCCTCTTTTCTGACTAGTCTTTCCTTTATTTCTTTTGGTGATTACAGCTGTTCATTCCGTAGGAACTCTGAGTGTTCCTTTTTAATAAACACTGTCTAATCTCATGGGCAGTGCAGGTCATCGTGAGTGCATAATGCCTCCCTAAACTTAATTTTGCTTGAATTGTTGTTGCAGCCTCACACAGATGTTCGTAAATGAGGTTTGAGTAAACTGTTGAAACATGTACCTTTCCCTCTGAGAAGCTGTTTTCTCTGGGCCTGGATGATGCAGTTCCTTGGCCAGGCTTTCACTGGCTGGCATTTTGGCTAAGATGCTGGAGTAAGAAGTGAGTTTGTTGGTTTATGCGAGACAGTGTACCCTATTTTGCTCTTAGGTTAAGACTAAAAGTACTTTATATTGTAATTCTTTAACATTGTGCATGGACTTATATAACATCTGTTAAATTCTTGTGTAAAAGAATATAAAGCAGTTTATATTTAAATCCAGCATCAACTGCTGTAATAACATATCTACTGGTGTGTTGCACAAATTGAAGTGACAGATTATTTAACTGAGAAACAAAGAGTCTGATGAGAAATTGACTTATTTACAACTTTCCTACAAAGTGCTACAGTGTATGATAAGGGATATTGGAGAGACACTGAAATTACTTGCTTAGATCCTAATTTTAGACAATATTGAGAATTATGACATAGAGAAGCTTCTGTCTGAGGAGAGAGTGGTGGTGAGGAATTGAGCTTTGTTATGCTCCCTGTTTGAATAAAAATATACAGGAGAAAGAATGATACATTGTAGTTCCCCTCAGTCATAATGCAACTAGAAGGATATGTCAAATAAAGTTAAAAGATACAAATTTTATCCACTTTTTTTTGTACAGTGAGCACTTGCCTCTTGCAATTGCAGTTGCAAGGTACCACATTTTTGCTGAGTTTTCCATTTGCTGTAGAAGCTTACCTTGTGAAATGGGGCGTATTGGCACTTGAAGTAAAAGCAGATGAACTGGATTTAATACTTTAACTGTAATAAGCTCTTTTCTAGGAATGTGAAAACAATGCTTTCTTTTGCAGTACTTAATGGAATAGACAAAACAGAAAGGAGATTTTGTTACTTAATGAAAACCAGCTGTTCTGGATCAGACTAAAGATACATCCAGCCCTATTTCTGATTTGGGTGATAAGTGATGCTGAGGGAATAAGCATAAAGACAGAGCAAGCACGCAGTGATATTTATCTTGGTATACCTCCTTTGCTTCTGGCAGTCTGACATAAGGTTGTCCTCTGTTTTATAGATTTACAGCTTAGTAGGTCTTACCTATTTTTCGATAAATTTGCATAATGAGTTGGTGAGGCCATATGTACTCTTGGCCCTTACAGTGTCCCGCAGGAAGGCGTTCCATAATTTAACCATTCGCTCTGTGGGGGGAAAAAAAAGTAATTGATTTTGTTTCCTTTAAACTTGCTGTGTGATAATTCTAAGGAGTGAATAAATTCAAACAGCTGGTGTATGAGGGCGTTTTGTTTAAGAAGGTCCAAAAATAGGCCTGCTTGATTAAAAATGTCTGTTAACTTAGTGCAGCCAGAATTTGAAGAAAAAGCCCTCTTGCTTAAACCATGAATTTATTCAAAATCTGTGTATGAAATGTTTTATAAATATTTTCTAATTTTGAATGTGTGCTGTGTTAATTATAGAGAGGCATATCCAGCACCTTTTAATCTAATTGTAACTACCTCATCAGTCAGAATGAAATTCGCTATTGTAGCTGCTGTTCCTACAAGTGGAACAAACAAGGAAGAAGTAGATTGTCCTCCTTTTTGAAGCTTGGAGGAGTTAAAAGTTACTCTGTCTAGGTCACCTTCTGGCTTTCTGTCTTCCTGTGTGACAGAATCTTTTTCTTGTCTTCTGTAAACTGTGATTAGTCAAAGGTATTACTGTGTGGGCAGTGCTGACAATTATTCCACAGTTAGTGCTAGGAAATATCTGTCTTAATGCTAATTAGTAAAGTGTTCAAACGCTGTATGGTGCCATAGATGTGTTTTGTATAATGCTTCATTTTGGTGAAGATGCTTTCGGTTCTCAAAAGTTTCTGAATGATAAGCCCAGTCAGTCGGAGGGTTATGATATAGGTACCAGTTGTGTGGAAATGCCGCTGCTGGTTTTAATTCCGTAAATTTCAAACAATTTACCACTTCTGTTAAAATTTGATGTTAATATTGTTGCTGCATGTTGGACTGCTGTTGGAGTCTCAAACTGGGGGAAGTCTCACGACTCAGTGTTTCTTTTAAGGTGTTGAAATCAGTGATGCAAAACATTAACTAGAGAAAATGATCTTCGTTTGATGTATTTATTGGAGATGTCTGGTTTTGACTTGAATGTTTTCACTAACATGCTATGCCATTATTGGATTTTAGTTTCATTTTAAATTAGAAGTTTGTGCATATAAATAGACATAGGCTTTCTTTAGGCCAGTGGGTAAAAATTACGAATGTGATATACTTTCTCAGCCAATTACTGCTTGTATTCTTTGAAGTTAAAAATGTAATTGTGTTCATGTGTCTCCTCAACCTTGACTGATGTAATTAACGTACTTCACAAGACAAATGTCTTGTTAGTGTTGTTGGACAGTATTTGATCTTGATTATGTTGAAACCCTTATTTGGGTTAAGATGAACTTCATATTCACTTTAGGCTGGTAAATTCCATTGACATTTTCTCCCTTTTTTTCTCCTTTTTTAACTGACATGTCAGAAATATTTCCTGTCTATTTTGAACAGGCAGAGCTCACTAGGATGGAGTCCCTTCTTTGCTTTTGGAAGAAGAATTGAACATCAGGCAGTATTTGCAAAACTTTTCTTGGTGATAGATCTGTGAAGGAGCTTAGGTCAGATATTAAAATGGCATGTCCTTGGGACACTGAGAAGGCCATGTAACAAAACATTGTTGAGGACACCATATGCATTGAATTATAAATGGTTCTGACAAATGAAACCTTTGTGTGAATGACCACAATGGTTTCAGGCTGTGGAGATGACATTAATGTACAGAAGTAGTGGGTTGATATTTATAGATTCTGCAAAAAAGCCCAGTCATTATCTTCTAATTTAAGATTTTGATGTAAAGCTATTTTTGTAATAGAGATTGGTCTTTTATTTGAAATGGTGGAAGGTTTGTATACTTACAGAGTGTGGGGCTAAACTTGTGTTTTTTTGGCACTTTTTTGAAATCTTGGATGTCAGACAGTGTATTGTGATGCATAGATGCATTAACTCTAAGTTATTCTTTACCTGTACTCAGGAAAACGTAGTAGTTGAAGAGTTTCAGTATTCCATCAGGAGAAGGAAGATGTTTGCAGTTGTGTGTTCAGTTTATGTTTATAGCCTCTGACTAGTGGCATTGTGGTAAGTGCAGTACTTGCCTGTACAGAGAAGTTGTATTAGAAAGTTGTTGATGGATTTTTACACTTAATGTGTCAGCTGGCATCTTCCATGCAGCAGGGAATGCTGCTCCATGTTATGTGTGAAAGACTTTTAGGTATCCTGTCAATCCATCTGTTTAATCTGGCCACCATATGCATGCTCTGAACTAGAACAATATAAGTTAATACAAGGAAGATAAACTTTAGTTTCTAAATATTGTAGTAATTTTGTTAGTTTTTTAAGGAAATTTATTTCTAATACTACTTTCATCAGTGTTAAGTCCTTTAGTAAATGTACTTTGGCTAGTGTTGGAATTCCAGTATTTGTGTAAATTAGAGACTAACTGGAAGTAATAAAAATTTTTGAATGGAGATGAAGACTGGTTTTCCTAAAATAATTTCAATAAGCAGTCAGACAGAGAAAAAGAGTTGGGTTGATGATTACTGTCTTTAGATTTTGGCTCTTTAGATTATATAGTGTCTAATGTTGGGTGAGTTGTTTATTTGAAGGCCTGTCTTAGAAATGTATATATTTAACTTCTGCTTGGCTGAATGTACTATTTGAGTTGAAAGTCCTATTTAAATCCTAAGCATCTAAGGAAGGGGGACACAATACTAGATTTGAAGCAGTGTTTAAAAGAATGAAAAGCAGACTGGTTTCATGATAATCACCTAGTTGTGCCCTTGGAAAAGCAGAATCCAAAGTCATTTCCTCATTGGTTTAATTGCTAAAACACAACCATCCTTCACAATATGACTATTACTGACATCAACTCTATCGCCATAACTGCAGCATTTTTATCTCTAATTAGTATATTCAGAGGTGTCTCAGAGGAAACTGCATGTGTAAAGTAGGCAAAATGCTGTCATTTAGTGAGAGTCCCTCAGTATTGGAAATTGTATTGTCCTCTAACTATAGATCAGATGCTATTTTGGTCCAAGATAATGTCAATATTAAGGAGCCTGACTTTTTGATAAATCAATTAAGTGTCTTTGAAACTTTCCTTTAACAAGTGTCCACTATTACTGAGCGAAATGCATTTTTTACCTGACCAAGGGGAGTGCTATGTTGGGTATTGCTGATGCCAGTTTGCAGGACGAGGCGTTAGTAATGTTCGTTCATTGCTTAATGCCCCACTGTTACCTTTTCCTTAGCAATCTCCTTCAGTCAACCAATGGACAGTCACGGTTTCCAAAATTGTCTGGGTGTTAACAAATGCTTGCTTATTCATGCAGATAGCTTTCAGATGTTCTCCTGCATTGTTAACATGTTTATCAATTTAAAATCTATTCATTTCTATTTTTAGAATAAAGTTTTGACTGTGTACTTCTATGAGGGAATTAAAGCAATTCTCATATAGCATGTTCCATAACGAAGATTCTCTCAGCTTTTAATTTGCAAGCATGTTAGCATAATTACTCCATTTCTAATAGGAAAAAAAGCATTGTAATTTAAATTTTTAAAATGCTCAGAATTTTATAAAATTTAAAATACATTTAAAATTCTTTGAAGAAGCTAAAATATTTGGGGTTTTAATTTTTTTTTACATAGATGTGTGGATGAACCATCATTTTTGCTATAACTTATAAAGGGCTTTTAGGATTAATCTGTGTACATTCAGTACCTTCCCTAGGTGCTGACTGATTTTTTTTTATTTTTGAAAGAAAGCAATTAATAATAATATTTGCACGCTTCAAATACAGTTTTCTTGTCATTGACACATTGTGATTAGTACTTCTTGGCAAAATAATTGAAATTAAACTTGCCTTGAAAATAATAGTTAAGATGGAACAGCTGACTCCTTTTATTTAGGAAAGTGGGCCAACTGTTGATTGTTAACTCCTGGTTTTGTCAAATACATGGAGTGTTTGTGATATTCCCAGCATATCTGTTTTGGAGTATAGTTCATTTCCAGAATCTGGCATCCAAGTTAGATGTTAGAATGCCTCTGGATATAGTGTTGAATGTCACTATGTATTTTTCTCTTATTCTGACTGTAGTTTATTAGCAGTTATTTTATTTTGGACACTGGATGTGTTCCTGCTTAACTTTCTCTTGGGTACTGCTTTAGATGTTGTGCTGTAATGCTGATTTTTTTTTTTTTAAGACATCTGTTAATTACAAAACTTTAGAGACTAGAAACCCATAAAGCTATGGGTAGTAGGATGTTACTTTTTAAGTAAAGGTCCCCTTCTTGACATGTAAGTTTGGAAAAGATTTATTGCTATTTCTGCTGCTGATACACTGTGTGACAGTCAGTCCATGCTTTTCTCTGCATGTAGTCTCTCTGTTTTCATTTGTGCATCATATATCCCTCTTCATTCACTCCCACAGTGCTTTAGGAGCCTTGAGTGAGAGATGTAGCAAAGGAGCAAGGAGTATTTTCATTTAGAAGCAGGTGTTTGTTTTAAATCAGAACTTGCTGCAGGACAATATTGCCCCATTGACATGTTGTTTCCCAGGTGGTTCATCTAGAAGGAAGTGTTTGTGGTGGGTGGAGGAAATCTCTTTCAATCAGAAGAGTTGCTATGCAATTAGAAGAGCAAGAACTGCCTGCATTACACATCTGCGAGTCTCAGGTGGTTTTGCAGCACTCTCTTGATGAAGATAGGACCCCATTATTATCCATTATTCTGTGATGCAGTCTCTCCTTTGATTATTAAAGTTCTTGTGTGACTAATTCAGGAAAGACCAGAAATCTTTCTGGTGAATAATTAACACTTCCTGTTCTGCTCAAGTGACTTGCAAAGAGAGATTCAGAAGGTAAAAACAAAACCACAGTAATGTATATTACAGTGATATGTATTATTATATAGCAAATTGATGCATTATATTATACTGAAAATGACATCACTCAGTGGTACAACAAGAACTCCAGCATTACAGTTTAAAATTCAGTTGCTTGATCTGAAGCACAACGAAATTCAGATAACAGAAAGTACTGGTTGGTGTTGAAACTGCTGTAATTGGAATCCCACAGTAAACAGAACTAGACCACTGCTTTGAGAAACTTAATTTGCAGCTTTCAGAGATTGTTATAAATTTTTTTTTTTGGTTGCTTTCTGTGGTTTTCCCCTCCCCTTTCAGATGCAGTTTACATCACACTCCTAGACGCCATTGAGACAGACAGTGATTTAGCTGCTTTCTTATTAGCATTCTTTTTGACCTTCTTATTTTATTTGCTGATTTAGAGCGGCTTTCTGACTTCTGCTAGCAGGGTGTTTTCTGCACACTTGTATAAAGAACAGATGTTCTTTTTTTTTAAATTATTATTTTCTGAGGACCATTTAAGGTCGCTAAACAACCAGTGAGTATTTAAGTCAGTTTATGGTCCACATGGATTTATACTTCTTTTAAGGTTACCTAGTAAAATTATGACACACATGGAAGCTTTAAGCACTTGTGTTCTTTGGATGTCTGCAGTTACAGAAGAGGGCATGGGAAATGGTGACCATGATTCTCATCTTGGGATTATTAGCTGGTTAATCAGTGGTGCTTAATTTTCTTTGGCTTAGTTTTCTTGTCCCTCATCATTCTGCAGGACAAATTCTGAAGGTAAGTGTTACATTTTTAGTAGCACAGCTGACTCCTTAATTTGGAAAAAGTAGACCTGCTTTTGGAGGCACAGGCATTTCTTCAGTGTATGGGAAAGTTAATCTACTTTTTCTAAGTATATACCTAGATATTACCTCTGTCCCCAAAATCAGTCTTGCCCATACCCTTAGGTCATCAGGGTTGCAGCAATGACATGAAAGACAAATGTGTTCTACCAGCCAGGACAGGTGGCCTGATTTAATGTTTCTGTATTTTTCTCAGCTGTTTTCATGTGTATGTTGTTCAGAAACTCCTGTTTCTGGCATGATATGTGGCAAACACTAAATGTGGTATTCTCCTTACCACAAAGGATTTAACTATTCAATTTGTACCATCTAGAAAAAGTTAGACATGTGTTGAAATAGCTTTGAGTCTAATTGAAGTAGGCAAGTGTAAACATTTTCTTTGAGTGGGTATAGGTAGTATTTTTCTTTCCCAAAACAGAGCAAAATCATCTACATGAATTGTCTGGAGGAAAATGATGCTTAGCTGAAAATCCAGAATTATTCTCTGCCAGTCTACTGTTTGCACAGGGTCAGATGTTGGGTAGAAGTTTTGGAAAGTAAGAGGGCAAGAAAAAAATGTACATGAAATTAGTCATTTACATACTTGCTTAGTTTAGTAAGTTTAATACATACTTCATTAGTTTAATAGCTGTTGACATTTTTTTTTTAGTTCTGTTACAGGTCACTAAATTTCCCAGACTTCTGTCATGCATTAGTGTAAATGGAGAGTGACAAAAGGTTCTGTGGGCTCCTCTCGTAAGGGCCTTCCATGTATAAAGGATGCAGCTGAAGAAGGTGCACAGTTTTATGATTATAAGCCTAAAGTTAGGCAGAATCATGGAAATACCAGGTTTTCTTCTTTTACTTGAAGACTGGAGATGATTGAAGTATTATGGGCTGCTACTGCTGCTTGCCTAATTTTTAAAACTCAGTGTAACTCCTGCTTCTGTTTAGGATTCAGCATTAATTTGACGTAGTTAGTGAAGCAGTAGAGTTGCAGTGTGCAGCGGCAGCCTGGCACAGTGGTTAGGTGGTTCAAACCTGCTTGTTCTCCTTGTGTACTGAGGCGGTTGCACACAGCTTGGACGGGAGTTGAGGATGAGGTAAGGTTTCGGGGCTCTTTGTGTTATTTGCTGTTAATGATCACTCTGCTTGCTCACCGCGCCTTTGCCTGAGATCGCCTTCGGAGAAGCAGAAAAAGCTGCTCTAACGAAAGAGCCTTTGCTGTTTGCATGCCTGAGAATACAATATTTAACTTGGCCCTGATTTCCCACCCACTGTCAGAATTAGATGAAATAAATGTACTGATTGTGATTTATTCCCTCAGTCTCCATTTTGAGAGGAACATAAGAAGTTGAGGCTAGTTCCCACACTTTCTTCATGTTATTCTAAAATAGGAAAACGGTGAGACTAATAATGGTTTCTGTGAGTGCTGTGATGCCCTTGTTTTTGTTCATGTAAATAATTCTAGACTGTCTACTTTGAGCACTTAGGAAATAGGAAAAACTATCTTGTGAAAATGACAGCTGTGAAGATTACAGTTTACATTAATCTGGAGACGGAAAAGCCAAAATATCACCCTGACTAAAGGTTTCCTTCTCCTATCATGGGATGAAGCATAGTAGGATGAAGGGTTTTTTTTTTCACTAGATCTTTAAAACCCTTGAACTTTAAAGCAAAATGTGCATTCTGAGTTCTTTTTACCCTGGTAATTGAAATGCAGTTGCCTGAGACCTGGAAGGTGTGCTGTGTGAAACAGGAGAAAGGCACAGTGCATTACATAGGGGGTCTCATCCCATCTTCACATCTGACTGACTCCCTTCCTAGAAAGTGCTGTTCCCTGACCTGCCAGCCACTGAAGGGCATGTGCAGCAGCTCATTTCCTCCACTTCCCATGGAGAGATGACCAGGGCAAACTCAGTGGAGAAGAGTGAGCTGCCCCTACAGCTGGTCCATACTGCCTACTGTAGTAGCTGTGGTGTTCCTTAGGGGGCTTTCACCTGAACAGCAGTGGAATAAGAGCTCCTGGCTCAGCTTCCAAGGCACCATGTGAGAAGGGCTGTCCACAAACATCTACACTCAAGAATAAATTTAGGCTGGCAAAACTTTAAAGGAAATGATAGGAAAGGGGGGGAGGGTAAGGCATGTTCACATTTTGATTATTCCTTTAGTTCCCTTGATGCCTTTTTTTCTAAGTTCTCAAGTACAAAAGAAAAACCTAGGTATTTTTATTTTTGTCAACCGAAGAATATAATAGTTTTGGGTGACCTTGTTCTGTCTGTCCTCCAGCCATTAAATTTTACTTCTGCTGCACTTGCATAAAGGCTTTAGTTATAAATTTATAAGGAAAATGTCAAGTGGCTAGTCACAAAGCGTGATCTATCTTATTATGTAGACACTGCAAACTTCTTCACATACTGCTTAAAACTCTTTCGAAAAAACCTCACTGCTTATGTGCAATTGAATTATGACAGCAAGAAACACATTACAGAATGGTAAGCACTAATGCTTTTTGCAGTTTTGCTTTAGATCTTGATGGAGTCAGTAGGACATCGGAGGGTAAGGTTTAAGATGTTTGAGAGATCCTGATTATTTACTTAAAAGAGGCTGCTGATGGGTTTTATGTAGTTTTGAAGTACTTCTCTTCAATTAATTGCATGAATTAACAGAACTTACATGTTTAAAATACAAAAATGGCCTGATGTAGATCAGTCTCTTTAAATTTGAGAGTTTAGATTTGTGGGTCACTGATTAGCTCAACAGTTTTGGTTATGTCAAAGTTGTTTCCAAACAAGACTTAATGCTGTTGATAGCACATTTGATGATTGACCTAAACACTTAACTAAACCCCCTGTGATTTAGCATGCACAGTGTTTACTTAGTTGCATTTCTCATTAGTTAGATGCTGAGAGGAAATGAGATTAGCAGGTTTTGTTTATGTTTTGGCAGATTCTTGTATAACACTTTCTTGTACTGCTGCATTGCTAAGATGTTAAATAGGAAATGCTGGGTTTTTCAAAAAAGAAAAGCTTCTACTTGTTTCTTTGAGCTTCATGTGGCCTGTTTCAATTTGCAAGTGATAGCCATGTACATCCTGCTTTTCAGAGCTGCCACAGAGAGACTGAAATGTAAGATAAATACATTTTTCATAAATATTTTGTTTCTTCTAAACCTAAACTTTAAGCACCAATCATATGAAAATATTTATTTTTACTTTAGGGACACAAAGAGTTCCCTAAACTGAAAAAATAATTTGTCAAATTTACATTATGAAGAATTATCAACTGTTAATAAGTCAGTGTGTTCTGCACTAGAGTAGTTCAAAATCCTAAAATGGAATTGCTTTCCAAAGCACATAAAAGAAGCGTGATACAACATAGGCCACGAAATACCTGTGTCTAGTGGAGATACACATGAGTTCAGGTACAAGAGTATAACGTTGGGAAAAATGCAGAGGAGATTGAAAATCAAATTATTTGTTATCCTACTGCAAACGTAAAGGGAGATTTGTGAATGAAGGTGTGTATGGGGAATGCTGAATGATCTCTACTGGGTATATAATTTGCTACTTACAGGAGCAAAATTTGCATGGTGACTGGGTAAGAGCGGGGTTGCTTGCACAGTTGTACAACCTATGAGGAGTCATTTGAGATGAGTTTCAGAGGATGCACAGAACAGCTTTTTGTTGCAGTGGATGGGTATTATCAAACTCCATCTCTGGGATACAAACAGAAAGACCTTAAGCTTTATTTTCCCTCTCTTATGTCATTAAGGGGAGTGAGGATGATGCCGAAATGTACGAGATTGAAAGAGATGTGTGAGAAAAACAGCTGAAATTTCTCACTACACCTTGAAGCATGGAAATTTAAAAATATTACTTTACATTGATAGAAATCATGAATCAAATGGGTATTTTCATTCTAGAGAGTATTACAGTCTCAAATTCTGTGTTTCTCTTGCTGAGGTTATTTTTGTCTGCCTTCAAATATTGAAAAGCTTAAGACTGATGTAAACACAAGTGAATACTGGTATAGAATCATAGAGTCTGCTGTATTTTTTTCCTTGTGCAAATGAGTTTTGAGTGATTTCCTGGGAGGGCCTTTTATCTAGTT
Source organism: Cyanoderma ruficeps (assembly GCA_008694505.1). Lineage (NCBI taxonomy): Eukaryota > Metazoa > Chordata > Aves > Passeriformes > Timaliidae > Cyanoderma > Cyanoderma ruficeps. Next base: position 14,516,844 of record VZDJ01007749.1, read on the forward strand.
AGAGATGCCCTGAAAATGACATGGTTGGGTTAAAACCAAAAAAACTCATTATCTTTCATGAGCAACAAAGCAAACATAGTTCTTGTAACTGAGTGTCCTTCACTGAAAATCTAAATATAATAAATGATTTCAAAGCATTTAAATGACTTGTGTGTTAAACCCCATGACACTCAGGAACCTTTGAAAATGTTACATTACCTTCCATACCTATGTAATGCAATCGAACAGTGATTGTAGGTTTGTAGGGCTGAATCCAGAGGCAAAACTGTGGTGATATTTTAGTGGGGGTGATTTACTTCGGCGGCAGAGTCAGCATTAGATAGGTTTATGTATGACTTGACCCAGATGTATTTAAAATGTAGTTGTGTAGTCTGTTTCTTTTAGAAAACATGTATATGTTTATATTGAACCAGCTTTTAACTCTGAAAGGAGTTACATGTTGGAATAAATAATACAGTTTTACATTTTAATCTTTTCTCCAACTGGCAATACAACAGAGCAAAACCCGTTGTATATGTAATCTGTAGTTCACATTCAGTCTTGTACTAAAAATTCAGAACATTTTAAAGGAATACCATGAAATAAGATAACTAACTATGGTTCTGTCCCTGGTTTTTACACATCTGAAAATAAGTAATAAACACATGGTGCCACTAATATTTTTGACTATCCATATGAAATGTTTTTCTGTGGCTGTGGACAGGAGTGCAGTTGTTTTTATTGTAGTTTCACAATAATTATTTAATAATTTCATAAGGCAGGCTTGTTTTTTTCACTTCTTACTGGTTACTCTTTTATATGTTTAATTACTGGTGGAGATCATCTTGTGTGGGTACAAAAATATAAATGTGTTCCCCATTAGTAAGATGCATCACTCCACAGTAACCTACTATTGTTTCTGATCATAAACTGTTTTGGTAGAAATGCTTTATCAGCATTATGTTGACAGACCCTGTAGCAGTATACCAGATATTCGCATCATTTGACTTATTTTGAAGTCGAGTTGGAAATTCCTTTAGGTATTTGTTGTGCTTCAAAAAGATACAGTAATTTTTCTTTGCAAAACATTGTTGCATGAATATGTTTACAGCCTGCAAAATGGTCTACAAGTTAGAGGGGAAAATTTGGAAATCTTAAATATATTGGGTTTATTCTACTGCATTTAGCTCTTACACGAGTTTCTCTGCAGCCTCATTGTGCAATATGTTTAAGTATCTCATGGAGTCTGGCACTGCTGGTAGCAATAGGACTTTCCCTGAACAAAATTATCAAATAAATTGTTTGAAGTAGGGAACAAGATGGGATTACTGAACACATTGACTGGTGTGAGGGGAATAATTTAGGTGATAGTAATGGAAAAAAAGGGTGTTTAAAATACACTTAAGTTTGGCTATCCTGAATCAGCCGGTTTTCAAATTCCCGTACTTCCTTGTTAAATTCATAGGAGAGGAGGTGGGGACAATAGCTGTCATTAGTATGTGTGTTTAACATTCGAGCCTGTGAACTTAAAAGGCATTTGGAATATTTTTGCCTTTACCAACAGTGTTTGCCATAATAAATGCATCCAAAAAAGGCCCCTCTAGTTTCAGTGAGATGTGGATGCCTACACTGGTTAAGAAATAGTCCATGAGCCCAGACAAGCTGTAAGCTCTGACGTTCCAGGGTGTGATGCTTGATTCAGTACAGTTTCAAAAGCCTCAGTAACTTGGAAGATGAGTCAGTAGTGAAAAAAACCACATTACTCCATCCACACAAATTCTGCTTTTGTAATTACATATGGTATCAACAGAACGTAAAACTTTCATACAACACAGCTTTTATGGAGAAGGCTAATATTTTTAGAGGTGTTCTGCCATCCTCTAAGCAGCCTTTGAATTATTTGAGACACTTATATAAAATCATACAACTTTTTTTTCTTACTATGCTGTAAATGCCAGAAATACAGCTGCAATCACTGACCTTCAGCTGTATAATGGTAAGATAAAATTTTTCAGAACCTTTGGGCCTGATATGTATGTGCATTGCTTTGTACATCAGGCAAACTTCACTGAAGAGTGAAGACCAGAGTATTCAACTGAGTATTCCTGTTCACAGGATTTTATTTTTTTAAAAATCATAGCTGTAATACTTCTTTTCAACTGAAAGTGATGATTCAAAATAAGACACTTACCTTTAGGGAACAAAAAGCAGAACAAGGAGAGACAGATGTGACAGTCTGTCCTATTGGCAGAGAGGTAAGAAGCAGGCAGTTCAAAAACTTTTTTTTTTCCTTTGGACCATTTTGTCACTATTATTGAGGAGGCTTCTGGGCCTTGTGCTCTGGGATGAAATGTTCACACTGTATTACCGGAACAAACCTTGCCCACATTGTACAACTAGTTTTAGTATAGGTGTTATAAGGAAAAATGAAACCTGCAGTGTAGTTATGGTTCTCTTACACAGTAGCAAAAATACAAAACTGAATGTAACTTTTATTCCTCTGAAACTGCTTACAGTGATGGTTGCTGTTAGCTGATGGGTAAACTGTGGAAGGTGATTTAGTTAAATGCAAGGTAGAATTTGTTGGTTTTTTTCCCTCCTTTTTTTCCCCTAGAATGAGTATTGCATCAGGGAAGAACATTGTTTCATAATTTTAAGGCATTTTATTTCAAGTGTGATGGTTTAATGTGTATTTAGAAAGTTGTCTAGAGAAAATGACTTTTAAGCAATATATCTTTTTATTGCTTTGTACTCCTGCATTACAAAAGCCAAGAGCTGACTGCTTGAGCTTATGATTTTTAGTCAATTTCAGGTTTCCAGACAGCACATTTCACAAGCCATAAACTGACAACATTAACAGTATACTAATACAAATATACATATATATATAAATCTATCTATCTGTTGATGTATTTTTCTATCTCAGTTGGAGCATGGTGGTAATAATGCCAGGGTTGTGGGTTCCATCCCTGTATGGGCGATTAGTTGACTTGGTAATCCTTGTGGTTCCCGTCCAACTCAGACTGTTCTGTGATGTGTGTGTATATATTTCTCTATATCTTTGTATCTCACTTACATTGAAGCCATGGACCTTAGTGCTTTCTTAATAAATTGAACATTTAATCTGTCGTGGCTGACTTTAGCAAAGAAGCTGTGTTACCTTTTTTAAAACTTTAAGATATAGGGAAACAAATTTTCTTGTGTGATGCATAGCAAAGCAAAAGCTTTATCAATGTTTAGAAAGTCCAATAATTACAGTCCTCAGACGACTTCCAGATGAGAGTTAAAGGAGAATAAAATTCTGGAGTCTGAAGCCCCCGCTGTTTGAAAATACTAAGCCACTTACTTTTTTAAAAAGGGACCACTGAAAGAGTCTCATTTGCTTTTATTCTGTTGTTGTTTTAACCTTTATAGAGACACTTAAAGACTGAAATTTTTCAGTAAAACTGGTGAGCTTGTCAAATTACTTCTTTGCTTCTCCTGAAGTTACTGAAGTCTTAAGAGCAAAAATGGGAGTTCCTGCAAACCTTTATTGAGGGAGCAGGAAGTTAGTTGAAATTATGATTTTATTCACTTTGACATTGCTCAAGCATTTTGTGAATGACTCTCATTCTATTTAAAAACAGTAAATATTCATATTTGTTTTTCTAGAGTCTTTCCTCGGTAATAATGCCTTCCAGTGTGTTTTTTCTCTCACCTTCTGATTTGCTAGTTTTATTGTGCTGAAAAGCAAAGCAAGAAAAAATAGACCAGGATTCTTGTAATGCAGTGTTAAAGGGAGGCAAACAGATACAAGCTTGTGTAATTGCTCGTATTTTCTTTTCTACACTGGGTGAGTTTTCTGGGTGTTTTTGCTTATGTGATACTGAATCCTGTAATATGCTAAGTTGTAATATTTATCCCCTTTTATTTAATAGAGTATTCAGCATTTCCCCTTCTAATAACACAAAAGAATCAATAAATGTATTTGATTACTGAATGCCAATTTTGGTGAGTGGTATTTCTTCCCTATAGCTTTATTTGGAGATATGGGCATTTGCAGTCTAAATTGTCATATAGTAGTGCCCACCACAAACGACAGTCACTGCAGCCTTGCAATGCAAGTGTAAGCTGACTATGGTTTAACTTGGATTTTGTAGAGCTAAGGGATGAATTTCGGAACTTGCTGCAAGTCCTGTTGTGACTCACCCATTGGTACTGGAGTGTGGTAGCCTGCTTCTGTAATACACTTCCTTTATACATTAAATTCTTTTTAGTGTTTCTAGTAGTTCAGTTGATTCAATGTTTACAACAGCAGAAACCCATGTGTGCTGTGCTGATAGTTTGAGTTGTAAAATGTTTCACAGATGTTAGACTACTTAGAGAATTATAAATGTTCAGTGCAAACTAGCAGAGACCCAGAGTATGGATTTTGTTAACACAGCAGACAGGCACTATGTTAACCCCTGCCTGTGTGGATACTTTTCTGTGATGCCACATCATTTTAAGGGTGCTAGGTGCAACCCATGGATGTTAAACCAGTAGTATATTTGAAAGTACCTTGAATCATTAACATTTTTTTAATTGAATAAACAGTAAATTTAATTTTCTGACCTTGGTTATGTGTGAAGGCTAAGGGGAAGTGAGCACCATCTGATAAAGGATGAACAGTCTCTCCCTGACTTCCTTTGCTGCTTTTTTATTGCCATATCTGATATTAATATTTTTAATTTTTTTTTAAAGTTCTTCAGACTTATTAAGCCAAGAACTAAAGTGAGATTTGGAGTCCAGTCCACTTTCCCTTAGTAGGTCAATTAGATACACTGGAATAATTTGCCACTTCTTCATAGGATGTGCTCAAGAAAAAACAGGCGGAATATTTACTATTAAATGACCTCCTATATTAGTGAACACTGTGGGACACAGCTGGTCGTTCTTAGAAATGCTTTTGATTTAATGCATAACAAGCTTATACCATAAATATCTCTCAGGGAAACAAGTGATCTTAAGAATTATATTTACAAGATATTTTCAAAGTTAGCTGTAGTTGCATACATACCACAATACCTGCATTATTTCTTTCGCACCAATTCTCCCTAATACCTCTAAGAAAAAAAAAGATTAAACTTCTGATTAGAGAGTATTGTTGTTGTAGATCTGTCTGTCTTCTCAGGTAGTAATCATGTAAATAACATAATATAATTATACAAATAAAGTTTGATATTCGTGCCACTGGTTCCAAGTTAACAAATCCTAGGAGTCCCCAGGTATCATGGGTGGTAGCTGGAGGTTAGCCCATGTGTAAGTGATTAGAATATGCCTGTAGCAGATTGTGGGGAGTGCTGATTGACAGCCTAAGGAATGGTTTGTTCTGTGTCAGGGATAACAGCAGCAGCATTTACAGTGATGAGTGTTTAGTTAAAATTTCAAACAGTGAGTCTTTTAAACCTGGGATGACAGGCTGTATGGAGAAAGGTACTTTAAATGTATCTGTGAATCTGTTCCTTTCCCTGATCCTCTCTCTACTTCCATGGGTACAGATGCTCATACTAGAATATAAGGGATTGATTTTCATGCATGCTGCAGTTGAACATGCAGAGAGAACGGTTCTTGGTCACAGTCAGAAACAAAACAATTGAGGACTCTGACAAGATCCCCAGCACTTGGATATTTTAAATAATAGTGTTTTATTGGGATAGCTGTATTAACTGCCAAATCTGACTATATGAAAACAAGTTGCTATTGCTTCCTTTTAGAATTCTGAGACGTGCAGTTTTATGTAATATTTTGAAAAGGTATAGAGAGTTGAAAGATGCAAAAATAAGAAACTCAGAATAATCTAGAAAAAAAATGCCAGTGTTCCATTAGGACATTGTGACGGTTATCTGATAGATCCAGTTCAGCACTAATGCTGTCTGGGTTGTTTTTTGTCTACTGTGCTCATTCTATTTCAGTTCTTATGGAGAATACTTGATGTTGTTGACTTCCTGATCAGTACCATGACAGTAGTAGTAGCCATAGTAGTGCTGCAAAAGAGAATGGAAAGATGTTGGTCTACTTAAGAGAAAAATGAAAAGCATCTGTATAATTATTAACATTTACATATTAAAACTCAAAATACTTTTATTTAATTGTATCCTTTTGTTTCATTATTTACAGAGAAAGTTAAACATGCAAACATTTATGCAGTAAGCTTTCTTGTAAGAGGTCAACAGCTTCCTGTATCAGTTGTTTGTTTGAGAGTTTCAATTTTCTCTGTGGAAGAAATTAATAAACATAGACTAGTAGAATGTCAGTTTTATTCAGTGAGTCAGGTGCATGTTAACTTGAATTAACATGTGATAAAAGAAAATAGCAAAGACTGGAATACTGTCTACTAAAAGAATGCATAGGGTGCTCTTCATCTGTGTTTTGAAAAAGCTTTACTATAGTAACTTGGTAAACTTAGTTCTTCTCTAGAACCAAATTGTATGGCTGTAATTGCAGAAAGACCAGCAGTTAGACCTGATAGCTAACTGTAGGTAATGAGAGGATTTACTATAATAATTTAGTATTTGCTATTGTAACAGTGATAGGCAGGTTTAAAATTTGCATTTAGATAATAACTTCTTTTCTTCCTCTAGAATTGTAGTGGGGTATTTAAGATGCTTTCTCCGAAAAAGCTTGGACTACTAATTTCTCTATTGTAATTGCTCTTGGAGATCATGCATTTACATTCAGAATGCTGGAAAATGAAAGACATGGACACTGTGGTGCATTACATTATTTTAAAGTTGTTTCCTGTTTATCTACCACAGATTCTGGACATTATAGCTCAAGTCTTGGGCTCAGGATGTTTATTACAATCTGTTTTTTAATGTGTAGTTCTTTAGCCCAGTTAAATTTATTTTAAGCATTTTTCTATCCAAAGTAAAATTGAGAAGAGCTTTCAAATAACATAGCTGTGTAAAGTAGAGCTGAGGCAGCTGTTCCTCCTGGGCACACGAATCGTATGATTTGAGCAAAAGAGCACGTTTACTTGCAGTTTAGTTACTGAATCTACTACACTGTTAACTCACTAACTCTCCAAAATCCCTTACTTGAAAAAAAAGAATGGAATTGAGCAGCATTCCCTGGGTCAAGCTCAGGTCTTGAAAATTGTGTTGAAGATGTAGGGAGGAGTTGAGATATTAAAATATCTTTCACGTTTAATGTTTTAATCACAGCTTTAGAAAACCTCAAAACTAACCAAACAGAAAAGCCAAAATATTGTTCCCCTTGCCCCTAAAAAAACTACTCAGTCTTTCAAGCTCTTCCATTTCATTTTGAGTTTCTTAATTGTGCAGACTTCCTACACCCCCACTTTGGGATTTGTTCTTGAATGGACTGATTTGGGATGTTTCATAGAGCATGAATGGTCTTGGGGCTGAAGACAGTTCCCATGGCCAGCATCCACTGTGTCTTAGAAGCTCCTGAGAAGGCAACTCTGTACTGAGCACTGCTGAAAAGAGGATGGTGCCTTACACGAGCTATCACTGGAGCTGTAGGTCCCGGCTTGTCAAATGTCATGTTGCGCTGAACTGATGATGGTTAGTGTATTGCTGCTGTTGTATTTCTTTACCTGTGTTAGTGCCTGGGTGCGCATGGGAAAGAAAAAAATTGCACCTATTTCTATGTTCAGATTAATGTCTTGCTTTGTATAAGTCTTTGTTATTATCAGCCTAATTCTTGCTTATAGTGTTCTGGGGGTTTTTTTGAGGGCTTGTTTGCTTTTTGAAGTGGTGTTACCAAACACCATGTTTGTGTTGGTTTGTTCCTTAACTCTTTGTTGTTCTAAATTTTGCCTGTTTTATTTATTCTTTTTCAGACACTTTAGAAGTTGAATGTTTAACACAGAAATGTTGTGAAGGAATTATTTATAAGCAGTTTTATGCTGGTTAGAAATGCTGTATTGGTTGGAATTATGCTGAACTGTTAGAAAACTCCAAAGTTACTTATGAGAGGATATCTCTTCTCAAGGTTAAACATCCAAACAGTTGTTCTGAGCCAAGACTTCGTGTGATGTGTTGGTGGAAACATTAGTTGGTAAGGTTTCTGCAGTATAGCAAGAGTGTTACACTCTGTTTCTTTACTCTGGGATGCTTCTTTTGAGGGTGGGAGCCTCAGTTCATTACCTGATAGATACAAAATCAGGGGCAGGTGTCCACCGGAGAGCTGTTAGGAGATTGACCAAAATTTTGGGGTGACCAAGATGAACATATAAACCTGCTTTTGCTAAGGTTAAGATAGTCTTGGGTGCTTTATTACAACTTTAAAAGTGACTTTTTTCCTACTTTCTTTGTCTTATTTTTCTGTTACTGTAACACCAGGGTAGAATTGTTTTCTGACAGTGTGAGTAGATCTACTTCCAGGAATGTTGGCAGGTTGCTCCTAGTGTAGGTATAATCTTAATACAATTCAAATTCCTGAGGAGGAGCTGAAGTACTCTTGTTTTCTAGGTTTATGAGACATAGCTGCATTTTCACACCTGAGAACTGAAGATGTCTGTGTGTAGTCAGTCAGGCATAAGAGACAGCAGTGACCAGAGTAAGAGCCCCATTGCTTCTTGACTGTACAACTGGGTATAAAGCCTGCTAGGATGGAAGAAAGTGAATTTCCCATGGTGAACATCCAGCTAAACTTCTGGGGACTACTAAAAACCTGCTGTAAATGGGGAGGAGGAAAAATGCCTGCTAACTTCCATAGTGGTACCTTCTTTCAGATGTGTTTATGAACAATATAATAGGGTAGGATTGCAGGCACCTTGTCAAAATTCTTCAGCTGCTTTTCAGGAAGTGCCACAGTTCTGCCATGGTGTGCAGTTCCAGAAGGATTTGATAACCAAAGAGTGCAGGGAACCATAAAAGGGAGTTTATCTCTCATTCACAAAATATTGCTGCTTTTTAGGGTTGTCTAGGTGGGTGAGACGCTCTGCTGGACAACCTGCTCATTGTAAATAGGACATAGCTCCTTACCCATCTCAGAATAGTAGAGCTTTCTTGCTCTGTCCAAGGGATACTCTTTCCCCTCTTGGTTTTGGCTGCTTTATTTCTGAACCTAGCTTTCTGTGCTTTTTAACTAATAGAAATGAATAGTCAAAACAATAATTAGGATTTTAACTCATCTTGTCAGATCTTTTGCATATAGTGCACCTTAAAGTGCTTTCTCTCTCCATTTTTGAGATGGTCAGCACTTGAAGCTCCTTTTTGCTTGATTAACGTTTGACTTGGTGGACACAAAATGTGGAGCTCTGCAACAAAGTACTGTGTTTTATGATTATGGTGTTCTGCTAGCTTTTGAGAGAATACTCGTGGCACAGTATTTATACCAGACTTTATTAGTGGGATTTGTTAATTCTAATGCAAAACCAGCATTTTTAAACCAGTTTACATACCTTGTCCTTTTGAATGTTACTTGACATAATCCCTGCAGTCTTGGAAATACTTTGCAAAGCTGTTCCCCTCTCCTCCCACCAAGAATTCAAAAGTTCTAAACATTCTAAGCCATCATAATGGCAGGCATTTTTAAGTGTACTTCTGCCACAGAGAAAGAACTTTGATTTAAAAAAATTAATGCTTCTCTATGCATTTGCATAGAGAAGAGACACACTAGGCTTAAAATCAGCAAGAATCAAACATTTTCCTGCTTTCTATGCTAAATCTGGCAGTTCAGGTCAGGAAGTATTTTGGGAGGGTTTCCTGGCAAGGTTTGATATGTAATTACCCATACCTTTTAGTCCAGGGACAAAACCGTTTCTTTCTTGAGGTTTCTTCCAGCTACCTTTTTTTCCTAAGGATGTTTTACTATTTAGTATCTATTTACTGATCCTGTGGTGAAAGGAATAACAGAACTGGAATGGATTTTTGAGTGGTGCTTATCAGCAGAGTATTTATTCGAGTGTCTGATCTGAAGAAAAAGATAAAGTTAATCTCATACTGTAAATCTCAGGAGGGTGATTGTGTTGTCATAGGGCAGTGTTAGTTATTACCTGCAATGTACAGCAAAATAATATCCTTGAGGAATTGGTGAAAGGTGGTTAGATCACAACTTTTAAGTTCTATTCCTACTTCACTAAAGGCCTCTTCAACTCTTAGAATTTCAACCTTTTAATTGTCCTTTAAATAGTAGGCTACACATCTTGAAAAAGCTTTTGAAGAGTTATCAGAGGAATGGTTGGTGTATGATTTTGCTGCTGAGATGGTTTTTTTAAAGCGTAGAGTTGTGCATTCATGGGAATATGAACCATTTAGCTCTGACTGGAGGGCAACAACACTAAGTTCAGCTAGAAACCCAGATGAATCAGATTGAAGTTCTCACAACCTGTCTTAGTTAATTTAAATGCACTGGATTCTTTTGCAGTTTATTTTAAGAACTGATGGAGAAGGCTTTCAGTGAAAACTCTATCAGTGTTTTTTTCGTGTTTTGCAAGACTCAGCTACTTTACTATTTTCCACATTCTCCCTTCTTAGCACTTGTGTGTTCGTGCTCTTCTGTAGACTAATTGTCAGCTGAGCACTTCAGTGGCTTTCTGTGACTGAAAGACTTTTTATGTTTTAAATACTTATGTATGTAAAACATGAAAAGTCTTTCAGTCATAGAATTTTAAAAGGATGCTTTAGTGTACCCATTGGAAAAAAATAATAAATTAGGATCCAGCTACTTCATTGGGCTACATCAGCATGTCTTTTGAGTGTGGAAAGCTGCCAGAAGGGCATTGCACAAGTGCAATGTCATGTTCATAAAGTTTGCCCTCCGTTTCATTTCAAATTGAGGAAAGAACATGTGGCTCACTGACTGATGCATCATTTTCAGCAGCTTACTAAAAATCTTTGGATGATAAACAACATTTAGATTGTTTGTGGTGAAAATGAGAAGTCCAACACCTGAATACTGATGTTTTTAAACCACAACCCCCTATAGCAGCCGTAATCATAAAAAAATGTTACTGATAACAGTTTTCTAATTGAACCAGAGTTCTTAACTCTGAGCATATAGGTATAGAACAGATGATGAAATAGAAGGTTTTGAATGAATTTTTGGTATATTTAATTTCAGATCTTATTTCACTTAAAAATCTGTTTCTGAATGCATGTCACTTCCTCATTGCCAACTTCTCTGTAGGTCCACCTGTATTTGCCATGGTCTGCTTCTGCTCTTTTATTTGAAAGGAAGTTGCCATGCATTATTTATGAAGAATAATTGAACTACCTCTGTGTAAAAATATGAATAATTGTTTAAACTGCCCCAAAAAACTTGCCTATGTTCCCTTAACAAGATTATAAATTACAGAGGACCTGTAAATATCAAATATGCATCACATATGAAATCAGTTAGGTGACTTCTGATTTAGAAAAGTAAAATGGCTTTTTTCAGAAGCTAGTGTAAAGGATATATAGAACTTTCAAAGGACAACTGAGGATTTTATTAACACAGCCTAATTAACCTCCCTCCTGTACAAGGTGAAGCGTTAGATGCTCTAATGAATGATGAAAAGTGTCAGGGAAATACAGAATTGGATCGATTTTCTTTTAATAATAAATAATCCTTCTAATTTATTTGGATGAAAGTAAATGTGTCTGCTATGGTTTTGCTTTTGCCGTGTGCCAGGATTCAGCTCAGAGTGAATTCTTAGCAGAGGTCCAAGGCTTTGAAAATTGCTTCCTAATGGAAATGGTGACAGATCATTAACTACAGTAGGATGAATGCATTGATTTAACATGTGTATAGTCGTCCTAAGTTGCAAAATGCATAACACAGTATGTGCTGAACGTATAGGGAGTATCTTTGTGTTTTTAACTGATTAATGACATGATTCATACTATGTTAGTCTTTCTCAGACATTGGGCTCCTGACAGTGTTGGACAGGTATCATTCAGGGGCTGAGATACATTTGTAGTGTAGTGACACTGTGATCCCACTGTAATTGCTGTGCTGGAAGGGGACCAAGAAGCATTTAACATGCTGCATTTAATCACCAGTGCAATTACAGGGACACTGAAGTAGATATGTTTTCCTGTTACCAAGTCATAGCAACTTCTGAATTGTAACAAACCATTACTAGGTATGCTGGAAGGCTTTGTTTCTAATAAAAATGCAGAACCTGGGATTTTATAGTCATACTTAACCAGCATCTGTTGTTTTAATATCTTTAAAATTAAATGTCTTACGCACATATACTACATGAAAGCATTTTTCTCCAAAATCCTTATTCTTCCGTCATCAAAAGACAGATGAACAAAAATTAGTTTCAAGAATTATAATTATTCTAGTGTTGTTTTTCAAGCATTGAGAATACATACCTGTATGTAGCAGTAGAATTTTTACTCTGAGACAGCTGCACAATTCTTCTCATTGGTGAGCATCTGCACTAATAATACTAGTTCATCATTACCTTAAAAAGTCCAGATGGCATGCTAATACAGGTGAAACTGAGCATTTCATATTGCCCTTTGGCACTTGTGTAGAGTAAAGCTAGTATTAGTTTTTGTTCATTTTGGTCTCCTTTTGTTTTTTGTCTTAAAGATTGGATGGGGAAGTTATGAAGCGCCTGACCATCTGCTGGAAAATGGAGGATTCTCCTTCCAAAACCTTTATTATTTATTAGGTGTGCCTATCCAAGTTTCTTGGAAGAAGTTTGTTTTTGGAGACTGAGTATGTTGAGATCAGTCAAATTTTGGTATACTTCTTTTTACCTCTCTTTGACTGCACAAAATTTCCACATGTGACTTGTTCTTGAATCTTCAGAGTGAGATTGTCTTTTGAGTCTGTTTTTTCTGATCAGCTGCTGTGCATCTAACAGTTGTGTCTTTGAGATTTAGGGCTAGAATTCATTTGCATTCTCTGAATGTGGTTTTGTATTAGTAGTCATTTACTGCAAGAGGGGGAAGGAAAACCAGATTTCCAGTGAAGACGGAGTAAAGCGTGCATTGATTTAGATGGTACCTTGCAATGATATACTGTAAAATGGCAGGGAATAAAAGGAATAATTTGTAGTATAGAGCATAAAATTAAGTTTATAAGATCAAGTGCTCTTCTTGGAGCAGATAAGGCCACTTCACACTTTCTAAGAATGTAATGGAAGTACCATAAGAAAATGGAATCAGGGAAGCAATCTCTTCAGTTTTCATAATTAGCTACATACCAATTGTGGCACACAATCTGAGCATGTGTAGGATTTGAAGTATGTGATTTTTGCCATTTAATGCCCATTGCTGGCTCTCAGTTTGCGTTCTGCACGTTTAACTGGAGATGCAGATATGCATCTCTCTGAGGCTGGGACCTTATAGTGGTCTGTGTGCATGTCTGTCTGAATGCTCAAAGAATTCCCTTTGCTGTGGTGAGTTCTAGGCACAACAGCACGAGTAAGGGATCATGGTTTGGAGAACCTCCAATGTCCATCTTATTTTTTACCCTTCCATGCAATTTATTTCCTGCCTAAAGTATAAATGTGTTAGAACTTCCAGGATTTCCCATTTCTGTAAATTTCTTCCTCTTTCAGAGTCCCTTTCAGAGTCATTGCTACTGCTTTCATGGCCCTGTTGTTAAGGGAGTGTTGTTTTCCTTTGGCAGCAGAGGCATTTTAATACCCTCACTTCTTTCAGACCAAACCCTGCAGAACTGTTGCATAAAATCATTCTGTAGCCTCTGGGCTTGAAGTTTCCTCTGTGTTTAACTTAGTGTGCCACTTGACCTTCTGGGCTTGCTTCACCTTGTGGTTTCCAATCTACATAATAATTTTGTGTCACACTTTAGTTAAATGGTTTCTTTTTGACAGATGGAAGTACCTTCAAAGAGGGTTTAACTATATATTCTGCCTCAGTGATAATGCCATTCTATTTGACTTGATTTATCTATAAATATGAATGTCTTTCTGAATACCATCTTAAATTATGTACAAGTGGAGATTATAAATTATCTGTATAAAAATGACTTTCTAGGGATATTGTACATATAAAAAGTATAGTGTGAGTAATTCTGGATTAGGTGCTGTTGAGCATGAAGCTGACATTTTATTAGGGAAATCTAGGAATTACCATAATATGTACAGTTAAAAACTGTGCTGATTTGAGATCTGATTCAGAAGCCTATCCCAAGCTGGCTGTGTCAGAGGGGTGTAGAAGTGTTGGGTGTCAGCCTAAAGACTTGCAGTCTAAAACACACAATTCTCGTTGCCAGGGCCAACTTAGAATTCTAGCTGTGCTGTGCCTTATACACCATTAGAGTCATGATTTTGCTATGTGTTACTAGAAACAGGAATTGTATTGCCTTCCCTAAAAGTCATCCATAACCGTCTTTTTCCTATGAAGTGGAAACAGAGGGCTGTGTTGTGATCGAGACTGTTTGATATTTCAGAACCTGGAGTGTTTCAAGTAAAATTGTCTCTAGAAATAACAGATATTGCAGATGTAGGATATATTTGAGTAGGTTGTCGGGAACAAAGAAATTTTATATTTTTGTGTTCCTCCCTGGCACTGTGAGCTTCTGGTGAATTCCAGAGTCACTGAGAAATAATTAAACCAATGATGTGGTTAACATCTGCTTCATGAGAGAGCAGCAGAGTGTGCAGGTTTGCTCAATTTTAAGTCTGGTGAGTGGACCCTTGCCTGCTGAAAAGGGGAGATCCTACCAATGAGGGAAGGGATTTGCAGTGTAGCAAAAAGATGTCAAACATTTTACTTGACAGACAGTGACCTACTAAATTTGATGTATATAAACTGCGTAATGCATTTTCTTTGTAAACCTTTTCCTCTAATTAAATACTACATTTTCACAAAGAAGCTGATTGTTGATTAATGCTGTTACTCTTTGCTGTTTCCTTAGTTTTAGTGTAATGTTGGTGTACCTGCTCTCACATAAGTGACTATGTAAAAGAAACTAATAAAAAAACCACTCAAGGTTCAGGTTATCATCATAGTAGCAGCTTCAGACTGACTTGGGTGTCTTGAAAAGGCATATACCAGGATCAAAGAGACAGTGATCCTTGAAACTGTAACAGTGTTACTTGACTTACAAGGTCACTTGCCCACTAGTGCTGTGCTTTGAGAAAATTTTGTGGGGTTTTGTGTGTTAGAAGTACATGGCAGCCTTTTTTCTCTTTTTTACAGAGCTCTATGTTGTGTTTGCATCTGTGTTTTCCATTGTTGGTGTGCTGATAAGTAAATATTATATGAGGCTTTGAATTGATATTTAACAGCCGAGATGGCTGATTATACCACTGAAAACATTTGTCATTGCCCATTCCAATGTCATCAGTATGAACCAGCTGAACTTTGCCTTTCTTTTTCTTTGCTGCCCCTGGGGTTTAATGGCTTTGCAGAGAAGGTCCTGCCTGGCATATTGAGCTGCTCCAGAAGGTCTAACCCATAAGCAGTGAGTACTAAACTGCAGCACCCTAATGCTGTAGGTGTTGACTCACCATGCTATGCTGTTTTTTATTGCCGTTCTCTTGAAGGTAGATAATCCGTGCAGACCGTCACACGTTGAATCTTTGGGTAGTACCAGTCTGATGATATATTTATATGGCTACAAATGTGTTCTGCTTTCCTTTTCTTGGGAATTAACTTTTCTCCTGTGCATACTGTTTGCATTTAAAACTAGCTTTCATGTGTCTGTGGCTCTTGCTGTAGCTGGCAGATGGTTGCGTCTCAAATCTCCAGTGATATGTGTTTTTATGGAATTTTTGAACCTGATGTAAACCAGCTTTCAGATGTGCATGAATTGAAAAGCATCTGTAATGTTTTGATGTGAAATGTTCGACCACGTCTGGATTTACTTTATTACTGGAAAGTCATTCAAAATAACCATGTGCAAATTCGGACAGGGGGAATCTATAATTCCGATATGTGTTCATTTGTGATATAATTGCTTGGAAAAAATTGTCATTTTTTTTTTGTCACATGGTAACAAACAGTTCTTTATAATTTATGTGTTGTTAGACGCAGATCTCCTCTCAAAATTCCATTCCTGTTTCGTTGGAGATAGAAAACAACTGTTTTGGTAGTCTCAGTTGTTTCTTTGTATGCATTTTCTAGAGAGAAAGGTGCAGCTAATTTGACTAAATGATATGTTCCACTTGGAGGGTGCCCTGGGGAGGAAACAATGTCTGATGGGCATGGACAGTTTTGGTACAAGGCTGCCTGTCAATAGGTACTTTCAAACTTGCCCAGGACGGCGTTAATGCCTGTAAGAGTTGATTCAGGAATGTTGAACAAATCAAATATTGGGCAGTGTGCACAGAAACCAGTTCGTTTTTACTTAAAGATATTCCAACATGTAGAGAACTTTTGAGAGTATTCTCCAGGTCCTTTTGTAAAGGAGATGTGATGTTAGAGGAGAACTTTTTGTAAACTGGGGGAAACAGTGTATTGCTTTGGGTATTTTCATGGGAGCCCTAGAGAGGTCTTACAACCTTAATTTTTTTGTGAGGCTACTGACTTTCTGGGGTTTAATTGCATATGCACTTTGTAGACATCTGGGAGGCTTAAGATATTGGTGCTGTTCTCCTGCTGTTTTTCTCTCAGCTGAAGGTTTCTGCCCTCAAAGCTGAGCCACCCTTGTGTATCATGTGAACTGTCCTAGTCCATGTCAGTGCAAGGTCAGCCGGGTTATTTTAAATTACTGCTGCATGCAGCTAAGGGTAGTAATGAACAGCTTGATGTAATAACTCCTTAAACCATTCCAGCTAGACTTCCAAGAGCACATCTGTCTGTGTCCTTATAAGTACAATACTTTAATCTCTCCATTGCTGTATTGTATTCAGGATTTGTCAGGACTGCAGAGCTATTGCTAGGGGGAGTCTAATATTCAAGTGGAATGTATTGGTGCTTCCTGTCTATCATTATTATCACATTGCAATACAAAGATTTGAATGATGAATGTGTAACATATACATTAGTAAAGAAAGTTTATTTTCATTTATGAGGTAAACGTGTAGAAGTCATATTTTGGAAACTCTTGGAAAGAGGTTACCGTACAAAGTCTCTTTCTATACCCTTGTTTCTAGTTCAGCCACTTGTAGCCACTTACCTTTGAATCCTAGCCATTTAAGTTCTTACCTTCTCTGTACCCTTGCTTCATTCTCCCCAAAATTTCCCTGTACTGATTAGATATACAATGAATTTTTTAGCTCTATTTTTTTTTTTTATTTTTTGCCCCAGGTCCAGCAAGACTATGAATCTCTGTTCCAAATGCTTTGCTGGTAAGTGCAGTAAAAGGTTTTGTGTTTCCCTTAGATTATTGAAACCACATTGTTGGCATCTCCCTTAGGATTTGTGCATGGGTTTCTCTTCCTTCAGTGTGTGTATGTAATCAGATTTTCCTCCCTTTGGTGCTTCCTTTATTTGCTAATCAAGAACCCCTTGGGTAAATGTACCCATCAAACCTTAGTCTTGAAGTTTACAGAATTTAGGTACATGCTTGAGCTACAGAGCTCAGTTGCCAGCACAGCTCCTGTATGGATGATATACTTTACACAACACATAAGTCTGAATTGTAATTTGGAATGTGGTAGGATTTATTTTGTAATAACATCTGATATATAGAATGGATAAAAAAATTAAAAGGAAAAGTTTCTATAGAACACCTTGTTCCATTTCCTTTAACTTCCAGCCCTTGAACATTAAATCATCAGTAAGTCATTGGTAGGCTGTTCTAATTACTTTGTATTATTTTCTCATTATAAGGTCATTGCTATTGTGTAAAATCTTAGGAATTGTTATTGACCTTTATCTGTTAGCAGCTTCTAGCTTTGCCCTTCTCAATTAATTTTTTGGTATTCTTTAGTGTTGTAAGCTTTTAATTGTAATTAAGGTCCTGTTGTAGCTCATGATTTTTAAATGCCTTTGGGCAACAATAAAATTTTAAAAGGTTCAGCATTTTTTTTCAACTTTTAAGCTTTTTTAGCATTTTTTAAACAATTTTTTTTTTACTTAGATTTCAGATCTTGGGTTCAGCATCACTTCATTAAACAAACACATGGGAAATAAGGGTTGTTAAGAGGTTGTTCAGCAAAATGTATTTCTCTGGCTGTTTTCCAAAGGCATGGGTCTCTGGAAAGTGTATATTGAAGAAAAGTATAAGTCATTTCTTATACTCTTTCCCTACTGACCACAGTTACAAGCAAGTCTTTGATTTGACTCAGTAGGGCTGTTATGTTGATATTAGCTCTGTAAATAACTTGTGTTTGTGTACTCAGCAATGCAGGCGTTCTGATTCTGAGACATCAAAACAGCCCATTCCTCATTTGCTGAGTTTAGCAGAGTACCCAACACTTCACAGCCAGCAGACTAGGCATTAGGCAGAGCATCTTGTGGATTGAATTTTTTTTGTTGTTTGTTTGTTTGTAATTTTGTTTCTTTTTGATGAGAAGAAGAGTTCTTGGCTTCTATGCTGCAATTTTTCTGAAATGCCATTACCTCTGATAAAGTTAATTTTTCTCTGCTGTAAAATTATAAGATGAGACCTTGTATGATTGGTGGGATGGGGGTGGGAGAGCTTGTGTTTTTGAATTTTCAAGATGTTCCTTAGAGCCAGTGTATTTAATGATGTAAGTCTTTGGAAGAGTTTTTGTAACTTAAAGAGGTACTAGTGATTGGAATAAAGGTACTCTAGAAGGTACTGTGGAAAAAGACAAATTTACTCTTATCTTCTTTAGATCTTAACTATGGTTTCTTCAACAAGTAGTATTGAAATAACCAGTTCTGTTGGATTCACAACTCAAATCCTCTCAGTGTCATCCTTCCAACATAAAACCGTTTTTATTTTTTTTTCCTTTTTTTTTTCCCCCGATGTTACTGAAGTATTTTTAGCATATTTTCTATACTGGGTTTTTAGCTACATATTGATATAGAAAGAAATGTACTCCTCTTTCTGTAAATTTAACCACCACAGGTAGCAAGATTTTAGGCAAGTAAATTGTTGAAAGATGTTTTTCACTGTTTCAGGCACTCCAGAGAAAGGATGTGAAAAATAGTTCCTCTTTTTTCTCTTTTAATATGGCAGGTTATTTATTTAAATGTGTTGAAGCAGAGGGAAAATTTCCAAGTATTATTTCTCTTGACCATCATTTCCTTTTCCTTTTATTTCAGAAAAAAGAAATCCACACAACGAAAAAGGTTAGTAACTCTTTAAATTACTTCTTTGGTTCATTTTTTTCTAGATGGAAGAATCCAGTCTTCCTTTTTAAAAAAAGAATAAATTGAGACACACACAGCAGGAAGGACCCTTATATCTGTGTAAGCATTCCTTTTTTATATATATCAGGGGAGAAGGGCAACAAGTCCTTAAGGGATGAAACGTTCTGTTTACAGTGCAGTATGATTTATTTGTGGAACCTCACTATCTTAGCAGGTTTTTCAGACTTTCCCAACTATGAACAAGTTTGTAAATACATGATCATGAAGTTTTCTTTGCTTCTGCATTTCCGGGTTTCCCCGTTGTTCTCGTTCTGCCAGGACGGGGTTAATTTCTGCAGTAGCCAGGAGGAGGCATGGCTGGGACAGGAGGTTATTCTGTACCACCTCACCTCTTTGCCAGGGGTGGGGGGAAAAGGGACACTCCTCCAGGGAGAAGGGGTTGCCTTCCAGTCGAGAAAGTCTGGCAAAAAGAGTGGTTGGGTAATGCCAGTTCTGATGATTTTGCATGTGAACCACTCTCCTCTCTCTGATATGTTTTTGTTATTAATATTGTCGCTGTTAATGTTCATTTCCTTATCTCATTGCTGTTTCCAGTAAATTGTTGTTATCTTAGCCTGTGATCTTTACCTTTGTGCCTCCAATTCTCCTCTCCAGCCTGCCACAAGGGGAGGGGGAAGTGAGGGAGTTGCTTGTGGTTTGGAGTTTCAGTGGGACACTGAATTCTGGGGTACCATTCCTAAACCGTGACACCCATCCCTCGGGGAAAATAATGGTCAGGTTTGACATCCCTCAGATTAATTAGCCCAGAACTGGAGCAAAGGGTAATATCAGTTTGACCAAATGCTTCTGTTTTCTAAATTTATTGTCAAAATAAATTCACTGAATTTTCACTCACATTTGTCCAAAGATGAGACAAGCTGCAAAAGCAATTAGATAACATAGCAGGGAGACTTCTTGTTTTGGCTATCTTTTGTACTTTTTCTTACATTAAATGTGGGAATACTGCTCACAAGTTGTTACAGAGATTAAGTTGTTCAGTTTTCTATGGCAAGAATGAGCTGCCTACTGCCCAGATACTTGCAGCTCTTTGCATGTAACTGCCCAGAGTTTTGATCTAGATCCAGAAAGTTAACTAAGCTCTTCTGTACAACCACAAAATTGCTGTTCATTTGCCACAGAGTAGTTCTTAGCTTGCACATAAGGGTTGATAAATACTGTAGAAGAGGTAAAGTTAGCTACCCTCTTCAGCTGTCTTTGCCTCCTTATCACACCATCTGCCTGTTCCAATAAGGAATACCTGACTTGTTTTACTTAAACCCTGTAGAAGCAACAGACTCTGAAATGTTCAAGAGCTTCTCTGAAATAATTTCAAGTTAATTGTACTTCTGCAAAGTACTTCACAACATTCTGTCTCCAATTCAGTGCTGACCGTGTGTTTTCAATGCCCCAGAGTCTCCAGATACAGAACAAGTGTAACCCTACATATTGAAGTGCTTCAAATAAATATGCTCTTTAGAGGTTGAAGACACAGTTGCTTCAGACTTCCCATGCATCTAGAATACAAATGCAGTAAAGTGGTGTGGGTTTTGGAGGTTTTCTTGGTGGGTTTTTTTTTGGTGAGAATATAGGCTGGTAAGTAAAAAATGTAAATTATGGCCAGAGTATCTCCCTTAGTGACACCACATCTTTCAAGAATGCTGTACCCTTTCTTCTTTCAATACAGTAAACTGCAAATTCTGAGTGATTAATTACAGAACAGTGATGAGTTAAAATTTTCAAAAGTACTCTTTATTAACCTATCTTTGCTCCCATTAGGTTTGTGGAAGTTCTAGTATCAGGTTCAGGTAGGGACATTGTTTGAGTTCTTTTTGAATTGCCACTTGATAAAATAGGATCTTTTAGGCAGGAATTTTGCATTCGTGGAAACAGCACCTGTTACCTCAAGAATTCAACTTTAATTGGAACCTATGGGAACAGTCACAGAATGAACTATTACAGAGTAAGAAAAAAAATTTAAATGGAGAAAATTATAAGAATACACTTTCTACTTACATCACCCTACAAAAATGCAGTCTGTCTAATCCATTTGACTGTGGGCCTGGAAGGCTTAATTTGTGTTATGTCCCTATCAGCAATGGAAAGAGAGGTTACAGGAAGTGGATTTCAGCTTGTTCAGTAGTGTGTGAAGCTAAAGGTAAGCGCAGCACTGGATGGTTTGGTGGAGAGATGCAATTGCAAAACTGGAAGAAGATAAAATATGATTAGTGTATTCGTGGATTTGTGAATCAAAATCATAGGTATTCTGTCTGAACGTGTAATTGAAACTTCTAGAGGTGGCTCTCCATCCCTTAATCCAGCTGTGCAATATTTATACTCATGTTGCGCAAAGTACTAGATCAGCGTCACTGAAATTGAAAAAATAACTCAGCCATAAAGCCTAAGAATTGTCTGAGTTTTAGGGGCTTCCACTCATAGTTTGGTCTTATTGTTAGGTTGAAATATTTTATTTTTTTTTTTACTTACTGGATTCTTGATGAGTAAAAAATTAGAATTTTTTAGTCTTCGTTATACTAGCAGAAAGTCAGTATTGCTAGAACCGCATCTGTATTTTCAATACATATGCTTAACTGTGTGCTAGGTTATTGTGAAATTTTGAAACTTCGGAAGTATTTTTAATGTTCCTGATAGGGAGTGAAAAAGAAAAATAGACATTAATATGTCCTATATATTGTCTGGGTCTTGAAATGTCAGATTATTCACCTATTGCCTGAACTCAGATGTCTGACTATAGAGTTACTTTGTATTTTTGCATATCTTAACCTTCCTCTTTTGTTGAGCAGACCTTTATTTTGTCATGCTTAAATAACATGCAGTTTTTGGAGCTTACAAAAGTGGCAGGTTTTTGTGTCTCAGACTTATTGAATAGTACAATTTCCTTTTCTCTCAGTTTTTGTAGATCTTGGTAGCTCCTTAGAACTTGTCTGTTATTGCTGCCATGTTTGGCAGTAATGACTCCTATTGTAAGTATGAGCTGGCAAAAAACGGCCTTCCTGCCTAAATAGATTTTGCTGTTAATTAACTGCTGGTTTGATTCTTAGTCAAGCTTTCAGCTTGCTTACTGGAAACCTTTTCAGCAGGTGCATCTTGCATGTTGCTAGTTCAAAATACGCTTTTTTTGCTGTACCCTATTGTATGGTAATTACTAAATTATGTTTCATTCAGCATTGTGTTCATAAAATTTTCAGTCCTAAATGAACAATACAAATCTGTTATGTTTGTATTTCTGATACACTTGTAATTTCTAATGTGAATCCACAAGTGTTAGTATTTCGTTAGAAAAGCAGCAAGAGGTATTTCCAGAAATTTGAAAACATCACTAAGAGCTAGTTTTCTTTACCACTACACAAGACATTTCAGTATGGTATTCCCTTTGTTGGCTCATAAGAGAAGCCTGTGCTTCAATATGTTGCTTCATTAGGTTAGAATTTGCTGCTGTATTTGATCTTTATATTTTGAAGTACATGGGCTGCTTGCTACAAAAAATGGCCCTCGCTGGCTGGAGTTTGAAAGTGGTCAAGCTCATCTTCTGTTACACAGTCAAGCTTGCAGGTAAATGTTTCTTTGGAAAATTGTGTAGCTGTTACAGTGGCAACAAAAATGTTTCTTATTTCTAGAGCACCATCTAGTAAAGAATATAACATTTCAGATATAACCATAGATATTGTTTGCATACATTCAGTTTCTTTTTTGTACTCTATGCCCAAAGAATTTTTAAATGGGTAAACCTGGTAGCAAAAAGATGTCTTAGTGTAATTAGTAAGCTTGAAATATGAGGTGCGTGCTAAACTTGAAAAAGAGAGTCACCATGAAATGGAATTAAGAAAAAAATTGGATAGACTGCTTCAGTTATTTATGCGCTTGATGTGCACTGCTGGCCCCAGTCATTCCTTTTACTCTGTTAGTATGCATTATTCTTTAGCTTTAAAAAATGGAAAAAGAATTAAAAAACTAGTAGTAGCTCTGTTTGGATTGTTAAAACACAGTGAAATTTTGTGGGAAGGTTAGGAAGGGATTTTTAGTTGACTCCTTTTACACTAACCTGTCTTAAAGGTTTGGAGGGGAAATACAAATCAGGGGAAAATAATTTATTCAAATATAGCTGTATCATCTAAGCTTAGAACTAATCATTTTACATTTGTCAAAAGTAAACATCAGCCAAATTATCCAGCATATTTATACAGTACCTTCCTAGGTCTCAGTATATACAGAAGAGTTGGAAATTTAGGAGAGAGTGATATCTCAAGTTTTCTAGCCTTGCTGGAGTTAAATACAGATCACATGTTAAGTGAAATTAGTAAAACATTATTTGAGGGGTGCACATCCACATTGTCATGGCATGGAAGCTGCAGAGCACAGTGCTCCTGTGTTGCTCTGTGGCAATACTGGTGTGATTTGGCTGTGCATTCTATAAAAAGTTGTGGAAGATGCTGTGTACAAGGCACAGCCCTCGCCTTCCTGGGACCTGGCTGTGTAAAGGCATCACTGCGTGCACAGCAGTGCAATGAAGGGTGTCAGCAGGGCCAGTGGCTCAGCTGCTGGTTTGGTGTGCTCAATTACTGTGTCCTTTTTCATCCTCCTTTGACTTACTCTGGATGAAATAGTGGGAAGGGGCAAGAACTGGTGGAGGATGGACCCATGAAGTTTCTGTGCAATTGTTAGTGGAAGAAAGAATTTCTTTTACAGCTGTCACTCAAATGTTGTGTATTGAGGTAGGACAGATTTTACTTTTTTCTTCTTTCTGGCTGCTTTAAGTTTGTGGGGCATTATCCTGTCACATAAGTGTCTTTTCACCAACACAGTCTAGTAAAATTGAATGCCTTTTAATTAATAACTATTATCATTTTGCAGTCAATCAATCCTATCAGCAGACTACCTACTGTAGGACATCAGTGGCTGTTGGATTGTGTCTTGCAAAATTCAGTCTAGTAGACTGGGGCTCATTTGTTAAAAATACAAATTTCACTCAAGCAAAAATAAGACTTTTTCTCAGCACTGGCTACTTGAAAAGACTACCAAAAAGTTTTCATTTAATTTTTTGCTCTGTCTTGACAAGAGATCACTGTTTTCCATGTGTTTTCTTTTTTTAATCTCAGGGGATTGCCAGTCCTATTGTATAGCTTGATCTACAAGCAAAGAAACTGCTGAAGCCCTTTTTTTTCCTCGGACTTACATTATTTTTAGTTTTTCATAGCTTTGTTTTCTAGTATGTTTTCTTTTCTTTATGGTAAAGCCAGTTTCTTTCTCTTTTCTTAGTATCTTGTTCCCATTCTAACTCGTAACCTTTCTAAATGACTCGTTGAAGCACCAGCTGTAATTTAGTCTCTTGTGTATAGATTCTGTGTTGGTGTAAAAAAAAGGTTTAGAAATATGACTTAATTGCCATGATGTTTGCACTTTGCCAGCATGGAAGTGAAGTTACCTATTGAGGAAGTGCAACCCACGGGTTTAATTTATTTAACTTTTTTATGACTCCATTCTCTTATAAAAGTGTGCATAAGATAGAAGAAGGAATGTTATTCTTTTCTTTCTAATTTAGCAATTTGCTTGATTTATGGAAAAGTCTGTGCTCTGTTTTGTGTATTTGCTCATTTGGAACCATTCTATAGTTTATAGAGACACTAGTGATTTGTTCCTTAGCCTCCCTGTGGAGTTTGTTCCATATTACAATCTAATTCCATGTCCGTGTCGTGCACTCCTGAGCTGTTAATTTGTACATTTCGATGCAGTTTGTTTCATCGTGTTTTTGTAATCCAAAGTGAATCTAACGAGCTATGTGCTTTGGGGACCCAGCCTTGCCTTGCCAATTAGAACAAGTGGTTACTGAGAGAGAGCATGTTTTAAATAAAACATGGCACCTCTGCGTGGGACCAGCAGCCTTCGGGGAATAAAAAGAGGGTATTTAACTCTTTCTGCCTGAGAAGAGAGGGCAAAATCACAGTGTGCATTTTAGAAACATTCAGCTCATTCCTTTAAAAAGTATTAGGCAGATTCATGGTTTGTCTTTTAAATAAAATGTAGTTTGCCTTTGGATATGTGTTAGGCACTACTGCCTGTGGAGTATTTAGGAATTTATAAGGATATCTGTCAAGCTGACTGCATGTTTTCTAGGATTCTGATTGCTAATGCCATATCAAAATAGTACACGACTAGCAGCTACCTTTTTCTTTCCCCTTGTACTGTTACACAAGAGGCTGAGAGAGAAGGAATGCCAGATGGTGAAAGAGCTGATTTCAGAAGGAAATTTGCAAGGGAAGGAGTGTGGAAGCAGCATTTATTTAAGTAGAGTGCTAAGGTTATGTGCTAGATGACCAAGAGGAAATTACTGTTTTGAGGTAGCTGGGAAGATGTGTGTTTATAGTCAATATTTGTGATCATTGAAGAAATTATCTAGCATTCTACTGATCTTCAAATTAACTAAACTTCCTGGTGAATTCAAGCAAGACACAACAGTGATTTAGGAAGTTAACCCTACTTTGCATTTCTTTTTTGCATTCCACCCTTAACATTTCCTTTCATCTGTCATTACTATTAACTTGTACATCTACACGCTTGAGCATCTCCAAATGGAAGTAGTTACCGTCCAACAGCATGTCTTAGTTAAGGACAGTGAGAAAGAATTTAGGTGAACAGTCATGGCGTTACCTCAGACAACATTTCAACAGTCCTTGAATACACAAGCAAGGCAAGACCAAGAAAGACCTCCCTTGTGAAAACCTTTCTGTTGAGCAGCTAGCTGTAAGGCAAGTACAGCTGTTTGCTAAGGTGATTCAAGCTGTTAGGGAAAGCAGGTGTATGAGACAAATGTGATCTGGATAATAGAACAAAAAGTAACTGATGATTTTTCAGTTCTTTAGCCATTTCATATGAAAGAAATGTGATCTAGCAGCCAGCCAGCTAGCTAGGATCCTGACTTGATTTCCTTTTCAGTCAATGAGGATTTCTTTGTGATACTAGACAAGTTGGGTTTTTTTCTTTCTCTTCTGTTTCTCATCAGTTACTGAGAGGTGGTACTATTTCCCTGCTAATTTTGGACAACCTGATTTTGGACTTGCCTTTCATACCCTTGAGGAATGTATGCAGTTAGGGACCTTTTATTCCTTTATTTTGTCTTAGCCATCAGAAGTCTTAGGCAAAACTTTTGAATTTCAGTTCTTTTCTGTATGTGTGTTTTCTGCAGTTGAATTTCTGTTCTTCATCTTCTTGGGACTTCATCTTCAGTCCAGTTTCTTTCTCCTCTTAATTTAAAGGAAATCGTACTACACTGCTACAATTGTTGCATACCATTTCTTTTAAAACTTTTAATGTTTTTCTTATGGAGCCTGCAAACATGCCAGTCATGTTTATTCATACCAGTCTTCTTATATGTATTGCAAAATATTCTCACAAAGTTAGTCACCAGAGGGCAAACTGCTCATGTAGATTTAGTCAATACAACTATAACTTCCTGCTTTTTTAAAAAAGCACAACAGTCTATGAGTGAGTTTCCATGAAATATTAATTAAATGAGAAGTTTAGTGACTGTTGTCTTCAGAGATAAAGAAGTTATAATTTTACACTGAATGAGATGAAAATTTTTAAAAGGTAAAATTTAAACTATTGGATTAATTTGCAAGCATTGCGGGGAAAAAAATACCCTTTCAGGTCATCTTCTTCCTTGTCACCACAAGAAATATCCGTTACTAAATAGTGATTGAATATTGCTTAACTATTAGTCAGGGAGAAAAAAGTAGCTTAAAACAGTTTTCAGCAGGAATGTCTTTGTCCTTAATTTCAAGTGGATGCCTCTCTATTATGGGGGCAGGTGTATAATGTGTGTAATCCTATATCAGAGATACAGGTAAGGCCTTTCTTGAAAAGTCACCTGAAGAAACTGCATCTCTAGTAGTTGAACCTGTAAGATTTTGTTCCTCTTTTTTGCAGAAAGCATAGGCTGAATCTGGCACTAAAGATTTAGGAAATGACAAGACAGGTTATAGTGCTGTAATAATTAATCCAGTCTGTGTGTTTGCATTGTAACTGTTTTTTAATTATGATAAAAGGATCAGAGTACAGGAAAGCACAAGATTACTGCCCTAATCTCCTGGTTTAAATCACAAGTCATTAAATATCTAGGTAAGCTCTGTTTGCTGAAAATTTTTCCTTTAAGCAGCTACTCTGTCTTGATGTGAGGATACTGGGGGTTCTGAATGCACCATGGTGGGGAGTATTTCCAATGAATAGGCCCCCTCACTATTAAGTAATATTAAGGTATGGCTTCTTAATTGCAACATTATAGGGATGACATTTGCACATTGAGCTGAACAGAGAATAATTATTTTCTTTAGAGAGAATTTCTTTAGAGAACTCATTAGCCCCCTAGTGCTTCAAGAAAGCAAGTAGTTTACCATCTTGACATTTTTGTGAGTCAGAGTTGGTGATATTCTTGTTCACTATACATAGATGAGAATCTAAAGCTCAAATGTCAAACATCCACAGATACTGGGTATCAGCTTTGAGAAACCTTGGAACTGCAGTCCTTTATTTATCTCCCTCCCCAGGACATAAAATTTTTTGATGCTTTAAGCATGAAAAGTACACACCTCCCTACCTCTACGGAACTGCAGAGGTATTTAATGCTTCTGTTGGTGAACCTAAGAATAACTTGGAACATCCTGAAAATAAATATAATAACTGCATTACAAAAGTAATGTCAAAATTCTGTAGCAGAAAAAGTAGGTAGAATTTAGTTCTCTTTGATTTTTCTTTGGAATCTTGCTTGGGTTAAAACAAAGTCAAGGGCAGAAAGGAGCTGAGCTTTGCTTTGCATTCTGTAAAAATCCAGTTGCATGTTTTGAATGTCTTTCATTCTATCCAGTAAGGAAGTTAAGGGTCCTCTAAAAGAGAAGTTCTGTGACTTGCATGCATTATGTAAGTAATTTAAAATTAAATAAAGGGGTCAGATCACAAGTGTAAAAAATTGATTAGATCAGGCACTTCTTTATTTCAGACTGGTTGACTTTTCAAGCTCAGTGTAGGATTTTGCCATCCTCTAAAGCCACCCCCAATCTTCTAATATAAAAAATTCATTTATGTAGAACTGTTAACTGTTACTGGGCCGAAGCATTTGGGAACCATGAATCAGAAATGTTGATTCTGAGCTGTTGGGTTGCAGTCAGGTTGGACCCAAGTGCTCTGCCACGGTTGATCAGAAGTGCTGAAACTGAACAGGCAATCTGATTGGGGTCTTCTGTAGAGTCTGTCTTCTGAGATTGCTCTTTTCTTGCTGCAACAAAAGCAGCTCTTGTAATAGTCTTCAGAACATAGTGCAAGATTTTTTTGTTCCCTCTCCAATGCATTAAGGCTTCTGATCAGACAAATGTGGAAGGAGACTCTGGTTTTTATATTTTTAACCACTAATGATACCCACATCCTAGCTGTTCATTACTTGAATAAGTGAACAGATGAATTTCATGATGTGCAAGGTTAGTGATGCAATGTATAAGGAAGAACCGTGGAGCTTTCTAAATGCTTATATTTATGTACATTTATCTAGATTAATAGTTTAGCAACACTGGTAGGATTTTTGTTAGGTTTCAGCTGCTAAACTATGCTCTGTTAAAAATGGAGCTCTTATATTTTCAGGTTGGGGCGTTTCTGTCCAGCTCTGTGCAGAAGGTCCCATATAAGTGGAGAGCAAATTATGAGCAGACAACAGATGTCTTGGGGGGTTGGTAAGCATTGGAAATGACCAAAGTACACTTCTACATCTCAAATGCTTTAGGATTGCTCGAAGTGGACATGGTATTCACTGGAAGTTGTTTGTGGTGAGCTCAATCAGCAATAAAAGACTCATTTCTTTTTTTGGTTATTCTGTAAGCTTTGCTCTTTTAACAAAAGACACTGGAGTTTTGCCTTCCATCTTGTGTTTTGCTTCAGAATAGAAAAAAACCTGAAAACTTTCAACACTTTAGAGGATGTTTGTATAGGTCAGTACCAGTCTGGCTCATTTCCAGGCTGAGAAGGAAATACACTGTGCTATTTACCTTTGTGTTCTAGCAATGTTTAGTATGGCATTACTGCTCTTCATAGACAAGCTTTCGTTCTCCCCTGTTGACATGTCTTGCCCTGCAGTATGTGAAGAAATCAGAAGTTGATCCCAGTGTAGGTGACTGCAGTCTTTCACCATGACGTTTTCTGTGCCTCAGCAAAGTCAGTGCTTAGCTTCAAGTTCTCAGCAGAACTGCCATCTGCTGATGAAACACTTTGAGCAGCAATTTGAAAAGTAGAGTTTGACAATGCTGGCTTCCTTTCTTTTTCCCTTGAGACTCGCTAATATCTAGAGAAAATTGTGATAGGTGTAAATAATCCCAAAAATGCAGATGCATATAATGAATGTTGACATCTACTCAATTGACACAGATAAGTTAATGTTTAGAAATTGCTCAAACATTATTCTTCATTCTGCACTGCTTCTGTTAGTGTCCATAATTGTCATTTCTGAAGAGTTAAAATTATTGTATAACTGCAAACTTTTGCTGTAAAGATTTAATTTAAGATAGACATCGCAGTGACTTGTTTTGATAATCGGCATATGAAAATCATAGCTGATATGTGGCTGTGGCTAGTTGGAGGTAACTGGATGTGTTCCAGTATGGATATTTTCTTTTTTTTTTCCTAAATGAGCTCTAAAAACTGTGCACAACTGAATTGTAAAAAAGAGTATCTCTGAATTCAAAATCAAGATGGCTGGCAATATTCTCCAGATCAATATATCTGGTAGCTGTGGGTAGCAGTAGGCCTCCAGTGGCTTTCAGTCCCCTTTTTTTTCCTTCCTTTTTTTTATTTTCTTTTCCTTTCTTTCTTTC
>VZDJ01007749.1:14546978-14683834 GCA_008694505.1 Cyanoderma ruficeps
CTTTCTTTCTTTCTTTCTTTCTTTCTTTCTTTCTTTCTTTCTTTCTTTCTTTCTTTCTTTCTTTCTTTTTCTTTGGAAGAGTCATTGTGTGCTTTAGTTGAGTAAAATATATATAGAAATATTCATCTAATAGGTTTTGAAATGCAGAGTGCTGAAAGCTTTTGTAACAGAACTTGTTTTCCTTGGTAGTAACTAAATGAACTTTTCTTCCTGTAAAGGTCAGATTTCGTGTATTTGTTCCCACTTGAGCTCTTTTTTGACAGAAGGAAAGCTATTTTGCACTTGATTTATAAGATATTTATTGTGAGTTAGTACTGCATAAACATCTGACATTGTGAGCAGCACTGTGTACCGCTGACCATGCTCAGTGAAAGGAATTTTAAGATACTTACTGTGGTCTTTTCTGCAGGTACTGTAACAAAGTAGAGTGTGTCCATTTACAGGAGAGCTAGAGTAATTATTTTAACTTGAAACTGTTTTCTCTTTCATACAACAAGCTGCAATAACTCCCTGCAGATAGAATGGGCAGGTGTGACTCCATCCACGCACCTGGGCCTGAGAAATTGGTTGTGTCTTAACTTTCAAGGAAGGGAACTCGTGCTCATTCACTTAAGACTCCTGAGGATGATGTTGTCAGTAGGACTTGAGAGTGTATCTTCATTTAGGAGACTTCAGAAAACAGTTAAAGTACTAAATCTTGTATGCTCTTGTGGCATTTTTTTCTTTAGTTAGACTTAGCGAAGTGTTCAAATACAGTTCTAGCTACCTTATATTAAAAAAAGCTAAGCAGATAATTGTGGGAATGTGATGACACATAATTTATAAAAATTTAAGTTGAAGATGATTTCTGTGAAATTTTTACTAATATTTTATTATTATAAAATCAGTCATTTTTACTAACTGTAGTGGTGCCTCTAAATAAATACTAAACATTTGAGATAGCTTCTTATTCAACTAAGTAATCAATTTTAAGTTCCTGTATTTCTGAACCTTCTATGAAATTTCAGTTTCCTGTATTCCTAAACCATGAGTAGACAAATGAACTAGAAAACAGTACGTGTCCAACAAACAGGACAAATACTAAGCTTAATTATTTTGTAAAATGCATGTTGGTAGCCGTTGGTTTTGTTAGTTAACAAAGAGAAGTTCTAAATTTCACTATTAAATGTGAACAGTGACTAAGAATCAGTCTTCAAACATGTTCACCAAATAATAAAACTTTTTGGTTAAAATGAGTCCTTGTGAACCAGGATTGGAATAACATTTTCTGAGTTTAAAATCTGAAAACTCTTTCTAGAGCTTCCAGGTTAGAACCTATTTCTTCCATTTTCTTTTCTTAGTGCAACTCAAAGGAATTTAGGCCCTGAAAATTGTGGAAAATCCTAAGTTACTGTGGGATTGTATTCTTGAGCATGTGGTGAAATCACATGTTTTGTTGTGTGTTCTCCATCAGGTTTGAGGCTGAGGAGCTGTAGAACCTGTATAAGCAACTTACTGCAAGGGTTGAGATGTTTGCTGGTTTCTACCCAGCCTTCCTTTTTTGCTTAGCCAAAAAGAGCTTTGGCTTCTAGACTATCAGTTGAAGCCCTTTAGCTTGGCACATCTGGACCACCTTCCCTGTCTGGTTCCTCATTCTCTGAAAGACTCAGGGTTGGGTGGCTGGAGAAGCTAAAATGACATGGCATTTACTGTGCCCAAAACAGACTTTTTTTTTCTCCCCGCCCTTATGTTAGAAAACTCTTCTTTCCTTTTATATTGTGCCTTATATTGCATTCAGCAAGATACTGTATTCTAGTAAGGGCATGAGCACCTTTACAAAATACTCATGCATTGCTGGGTTATTGAAGAGAAAGTTTCTTGAGTTTTGAGTGTACTTGCAGGTTCCAGTTGATCGGATGAAACTAGGAGCAAATTATTATTGTGGCTTTTCTGTGCTGTTCTCTGCTGTTCTGGCTCTCTAGGTGCACAGCTTTCTTCACTAGAACATGTCTATTGTAGTATTTAGTATCACTTATTAAATAGAGCCTTAATATTGAATTGATTTTGTGGTTAACTGCAACTCATTTTCTGCCCTTTGCTCAAGGGAAAGCAAGTAGGAGGCTTCCCGCCTCTTTCCCCAGTTTTACTGCTGATCAGGGAAACAGAGACTATAAAAGTTAGCTTCTCTTTCCACTATGTGAGTTTGTGCAGCAAGGTATTAACAATTTTTCAGTTGTGCCCTGGCCTATTAGCAGCAATATACAGTGGTACAAGAATGAATTTGTTGAAAATTTTATGCCTCCATGACCTGTTGAAGAATGGTATCCTTCTGCAGTGTTATTAAGTCATTTTTCTTCTCCTCTGAAATTAATGTTGACGTTCCGTTACTGGATTTGTTCTTGTCTTCAGATAGGAACATAATGGAAAAAAATCTTAAAAACTAAAAAGATTATAATGTAAAATCAATGTATGATTTAGTTTTGCTTTCATGCATGAAAAAGTGCTTGTGGAGCATTCAAATCATCAGGAGAATGGAGAAGGATGAGTGGAAATCATAGCAAGAAAAGGACAAACTCCTGAGGAAGAGGAGATGCTCTTGTCCATCTGTGTCAGTACAGCCAGAGAAAACAGCTCATCAGAGTTCTGCTTTTAGTGAGCATTATAATGCCTTTTCAATAACTGCCTTGTGACATTGGTGATGTGAATTTTGTGCAATGTATGGAGAGGTGGGAGAGCTGTTTGATATTAAATGTCAATCCTGGTGGTTTGGTTTGGTTTTGTTTGCTTTGAACAGAGCCTTTTTACAAAACTGGGTGCAGGTTTGGAGCTGGCATTTTGCAAATGCTTTCACTATAGATTTTTGCCCTGATTCAGCTCAGGTCAGCCTTAACTAGAAGTTATTGATAAGGGATTTCTCTTTGCCTATGGAAGATAAACGGGCTTCATAATCCTGTTTCTATTGAATACTTTGTAAAAATTTCAGAATACTCTGATGAAGCGTTTGCTTTTAACTTTAGCAAAGAGATAGATCTGTATAAATGGAGCTGGAGCGCTCAGCATAACCAATAAAAGGTTTGTGATATGGAAAGAAATTATTTGTTTTGCTTATAAGATAATTTAATCATCCTACTTGAAGGCTTACAGCCCTGAGACAAAGCTTAGGTATAAATGTAGGTGAGTTGGTATTTGACAAGTGTTGGAGCACAGACTTCTGCCAAGGGGGGTGGTGTGTACAAGAAAACCACTCAACTGTTTTACAGCAACAGAAAAGGTGAATGGAAAAAAATTCACCAATTAACACCCCTAGACAGAAGCACTCCATTTTTTGATATTTTTTAAGTTGGGCATTTCAGAATGTGCTGCATTCCGGAGGCAAGTGGGGGGTTACTCTTACTGTTTTGTATTTCTTGTGGTTTTTTTATCATAGTGGGATGGCCAGCACAGAGCAGCTGAGGAAAAAGAAAATAATCTTCAATTTGTTCTGTGGGACAGTTATGGTTTTCCAGGAGTTTTTCTAGTGTCCTGTCATCTGCTTGCTCTTTTGTAGAGTAACAGCAGAATCGTACAGAGTATCTTCTTTTAATGCATTTGGTTAATGTCTTCAAATGATACTCAACTGCCTGTGTTATAAAATGAAATTTGCTTTACATTGGTTTTAAGATTATTGTGCCTGAGACGTTTATAACTGGTGCAAACTGTTGGTTTTAACCAGAAATGAAAAGTGGAGTCATGGAGTCATTAGAAGTGGATGGAGTGATAGGTTGAGATGGGAAAGTTTGGATTAGTTTCTTTATCTGGCTGATGCTGCTCAAATTTAGATCACAAAAGAAGTAGTTGGAAACTTTTCTACCGAAAGTCCAAGCTGTGTGCTCATGAGGTGGGAATGACTCTTGCTATGACGACACTTGTGATGAAAGCTTCTACACAAGCCATAACCTAGTGTAGTAAAACCAGTTTGATCACCTAGTCCATCTGCAGATGATACAGGATTTCTGATACTCTCTTGGCATCTGGTGTGGGCTACAGAAATTGTTATGAGGATTAAAGGCAAATAAATTCAAGGAATTGCTTCATCCTCTCAAAGAACAAAGGGGAAAGTAATTTCACTGATGTGGAAAGAGATACCAGGAGGAGTTGAAATACATATGCTTAAAACCTGACAATTGCACTGCAAATACAAATTTAAAAAAAATCAAAAAATCATGTTGTCAAACACTGTTTTTGCTCTTGAGCTAGAATCCTAGAGGATTTTATAGAAATTTTAAAATAATAACCATAAGGTTTGTCAATATGTTAGTTTACCAATAAAGCACAAAACATAAGTGTGAGTTTTCTAGGATTAAAGTAAGTTATAGGTAACACTGATTTTAGTTTTTTTATTTTTCCTTTTAGTCATTCTGCTTCCTTCTGAAAAGTGAGACCTTCACAGAATATCAGGTGTAGGTTGGCACTCAATAGGCATGAAGAATCTGAGGCACTTACCTTACCTTGGACTTGTCTTCTTTCAAGAATTCTTATAATGCTGTCAGTCTAACTTAGCTTTTTCTAACTTGGCCTCATAGGCTACGGCTTCTTCCTTAGAAGGTACTCATGATTGAGCCCAACTTAGAATGGATAACTACCTTCCCCCCCTTTTGTTTTTTTTCTTTTTTAAGGTTTTTATGAAGATTTGTATTATTCAACTTGATGTACACAAATGCACAAAAGAAAATGGCGGATCTGTTTGAACAGAAAAGCCTTCATCTAATGAGGGACTGAGCTTGGGATCTCTGTGTTCCAGATGGCAATAGTTTGTGCTGCCGTCTGCTGGAAACAGTTCCCTTATACTAGACAGCTCTTTGTAATGTCCCTGTCCTGCCACCTTTTTTGTTTCCTGGTTTAATTCAGAAGATGACACGTGTGTCAGTGTGGAAATACCTTACACAGTGCAGTACAAAGTGGTTAAAGGAAAGCATCTGTATCTCTGATAGCTTTCTCAGAAGCTGTTTTAATCCCTAGAATAAAATACATTGCCTGTCTTGTATGATCAGTGGAAAGTGTTCCTTTGAAATCAGGGGTTCTCTGGTAACCTTTCTGAATTCTTGAAATCAAACCCACAGTGTTGAAGAATTGTAAAACTAATATTATGAAGGTTCTCTGAGAGACAGATGTACATTAACATGTTGAGCAACATGCTCCTGCTGTTTTTCACTGAGAGAAAATAAGTGAAACCTTAACAATCTTTATACTTTGTTAATGTGGTAAGTCATTTCCTGTCATCTTTTTCCATGTCGATATAAATGGTAAATGTGAACTGCATTTTGGAAGGATTTTTCTGCATCTGTGCTGTCTCATGTTTAAATTGATTGGGCTTTTTCGTTGACTCTTTTAATGAGGTTTCAAAGCTGTTTTAATTTCTGATTGAAGCTTTCAGATATGTTCATGTTTGAAATGTACTGCGCTATGGGTAGAGTATTTTTTTTTTCTGTATGTATGCTTAATACTTTTCCAAAGAAACTGAAAATTAATCTTAACTCTAACCTGGCAATAGTGTATGTTTGTGATATGGGACTGCTCCATGATTAAAAATTTAGGGTAAGGTTAATTTGCTAGGTACTGACAGACAAATTGTGAAAGGTATAGGAGCTAGCTGGAATAGAATCTGTAGAGAAACTGCTCCCTTTTGAAAATCGTTAATATTTAATTTTAATTTTAGTTCAGTAGCTTGTATCTGTCTCCCTTGGACATTCTGGGGGAATTGCAGCTGTAGCTTCTCTTCTGCCAGTAGCCAGTGAAGTGAATATATAGAGCTCTATCCACAGGGCTAGAGAGATGAGAGAATTGTGTAAAATAAAAGTTTGAGAATTTATATTGAATCTTAGGATTCAATTTAAACATTTTTACAAAAATTTGAGTTGCTGTTTATTTTCAACAGGCCTGTATTTCATACCATTCCTGTCAAATTTCTCAAAAGCATTAAACAATGGTGCCGTATTCACTTATGTAGGGTTGGCATCTGGGTTGGAAAATCACACTACTCTCTCAGAGCACAACAAAGCTATTCAGTAAGTAGTAAATTTAAAAACAATTGAGTCTGCATGAGTTGGCGGTACCATGTGATACCACTGGTGATGGAAAGTTATTAGGAAGCCGTGAAGAAATTCTTTACTTCCTAGTGCTCTAGTCACAATAATGAATCTTCTAAGTCATCTTCATTAAAAGTGAAAAAAAAAAAGGATGCTAATTTCAGGGTTTTTTTTACCATGGCAATAGTGTTTATGGAATTTCATTGTGTGGATTTTCTGCTATTTAGCAGCAGGCATTGTAATTTCTGTATGCTTCAGTCAGAGACAGAGCTGTGTACTGTATAATAAATAATACTGAATAAAAGCAAGGCACAGATTAAACTTCCTTAACATTGAAAGGGGGAGAGGGGGCAGGTGCTTCATCCAGCTCAATCTAACTCTTTTATTGCCATAGTTCAATGAACGTTGATCTTGCCTGAGATTATGATCCTAGCATGGGAAAGGGAAATATATAGTGAATAGACTGTATGGAAAAAGGCAAAGATTCCTTTTTGAGAGGATGAGTTCTGGTTCCACTTCTTCCATGTGGAGCTTGTGGGCTTTGAAGGGGAGTTTCTTGGATGGTGCAGGAGAGGGAGACAAATGTATGTCTGGTTTGAAATACTGCCTTTCAGAGAACTGCCTCTTTATACCTGGATATAGAATTTTCTCTCTTCCTTTTTAATTTCTGGTGTCCTAGAGAGAATTTATGAAAAACTGTGAGTCCAGGCTAAAGCAGGGTGGACAGAACTCATTGAAGTTTCTGTATGGATGCAGGCTTTTTACTCACAAGGTAAAACCTGAAATGTTGTGAGCAAAAGTGTTCAGCTAATGCTCCTGCAGTATGTAAACATTTACACATCAGGGCTTTTCTTTCTTTTTCTTGATCAGATGGCCCCATATATAGCATATTTTGTATATGTTGAGAGTAAGCTGCTTTAAAAAGAGCTGTTCCTGTATTTTCTTTCAGAACAGAAGCTCCTCTAGTAAGTGTTCAGATTTTCTTGCATTCATCAAAGCTAGACATGGAGTTACCAGAGAGGTGGAAGTGCAGAGCTAAGTCTAGGTGGCAGTGGCGAAGGGTTTTCTGCCTGAGGCTGTAAAAGACATGCTTGTCCTGTAAAACCATGTAGGATGTAATAGCTTCTGGAACTGCTGACAGTAGCAAACCATTGACACTGTTGCTTGGTTTTCTTCTTAGAGCAAAATATATTGGTTTTTGACTCTGAGAGCAACTTCTTTCCAAAGACCTTTCATTTGTTAAAATTTGTTGGAATAGATTTTTTTCTAAATTATGTTGTATGGTTGTGGCTGTCTTAGGAGAGAGAGGAAGACTGTGTGCATGTGTGCACAGCCATTTATTTATATTAGTTTCCCTTATAGTTACATAAGTTTCTCAGACACTGAGAGCCTCCTGTTTTGGCTGCTTCCATAGAAATAAGTGACAACTATCTCAATCTCACTAGAAAGAGGATGTATTCCTCATTTCAAGTTTCATTCCTTGATTGAAGACACACTCCTTTCTTGGAGTAAATACTGGAGTATTTTATTCTTGTTACCTGTCATTGTAGATAATGAGAACGTTTAATCAGTGAAATACCTTTTAATCTACTTTCTAAATTATTTCTAACAACATTTATGAAACACTTGACAGAACAACAGAATGTGTTCACTTCTTACTGGAGTTCTGGATGGACCTTTGCAAGAGAACATTCTCTACTTTATGCATATTCTGTGCATAATTTATTTTCTTTCACTGGTAAAGGGCTCATTAAACATGTAAGGACATCACGCATCTGTATAAAAAGGGGGGGGAAACGTGTTCAGCGTGGCCTGAAATGTGCCCTCAGCAGTTCTAAATAGAGAATTTCTCCATTGCTAATAGTGAGATAAGAATTGATCAGCTGCACTGTGTTTGACAGTGAGTGAATGGAAGATAGAGAAGTGAAAACAGAAAAGGGAAGGTGGGAGCACCATAATGCTGGAGACATTACTAAAATAATATTAGATCTGTAATCTATTAGTTGATGCACTATAGTGTGTCAGAGCCACAGTGGAAGCTATTGACTCTTGCAGAGATTCCATTAAACAGATTTTTCTCAATTTAGGAGGCTTCTTAGTAGAAATTTAATTTGCTAACATCACACAAACCTTTTCCTTTGCTTCTGCTGCGTTCACGTAGAAAAAATAATTTGTATCAGATGCTTTATTCTGAGTTTAAGTTAAAGTTCTTAGAAATAAATGTCTATTTCCATAGTTCTAGGCAAATCAAACTATTGAAAATTTCCTCAGTGAGTTCTGTATGGTGATGTCTTTAGCATGCAGTTATTCTCCTGTGGGTGAATGTACATTTTAGCTGCCAACAGGTTTTCCCTTCTGGAAGGTGCAATTCACATGTAGATTATAGAAAATATACATTACAAAAGTGTTTAGTTAAACAGTAAAGGGAAAAAAAAACCAATTTCCATTTGCATAAGAACATCAACATATGGTATTAAGTTGGACTTTCATTCTCTCTAAGAGCATCTCATATCTGAAGACAAAAAAAGGCATAGTTAAAAGTGGTTTTTCCATTGATAACAATAATATAAGTAAAACTGTACATTTTAGTATTTGGTTTTGAGAAACAGATTACAATACATCTTGCACTAATTTGATAGCTTTTAAACCCACTTCATAGTATTTAAATATTTTCATATAGATAGGTTCCAGGGGGGTTTTGGTGTGAATTTCTCATTTAAATTATCTCTCTTTTTTTTTTTTAATTTCATATATGGTAATTGACTTTGTTATGTTGATTGCACAGTACAAAAATTTTAGCAGATAAGAACTGCTATAAGAAGTTAAGAATTACCAGAACTGTATAGTTATAAAATGCAGTTTCAAAAGTAAAATTTTCATTAGCTGAAAGATAAGGAAGATGGAAAAGGGGACATCAGTCACTGTCATCACAGATGCAATAAATCTCAAAGCAAAATGGTAGCTCTGGAGAATAATAATGGAGATATGCCTTACATTTACTGAACTAAACAAAATTAATGTGCGGTTAATACTGATTATATCTATGCAATATTTTCTATGTGAGAAGAAATGTTTTATATATACACTTCCTTAAATTTATCAGTTGCCATACCCTAGATTTGAGTGTAGAATATGGTCTAGAATACATTTTGTCCCAAAGTCTAGGCACGCACAAATATTTGCATTGGAGAAAGGCTTTAATCTTACACTTATACTCCATATACTTTTAGTGCCTGTCACTATTATAGAACAAAACTGAGAGTTAGCTTAAAGTGTAATGGATGTGAAACAAAAATCCCCGTAAAATTAGTTTTAAAAGGAGAATCTTTGTAAACAGAAGGGGAGCAGGTTAAAATTCATGAGAGAAATTAAATATTACATGGTGTCTTTAAGAAAAATCCAGAGGTATTCTCTGTTAATACGAAAGTCACCTTTATTGTGGAACGGTGTAAGGATTGCAAAAACCTATGCCCAGTGTGTTTAAAGTGTGTCTATTTGTGTTTAAATATCTACAGAAGAAGGCTTCCAAGCTGTTGGCAGCCCTTCGTGGTAATGCTATACCCAGCAGGGTACAGGCATTCCTCAATGGCATTGTGGGACTGTGTTCTAGCCTAGCTGCTGTCTGCCCTAAATATAGTGTTTTCAGTGTCCTTGAATGCTGATTGTATTGGCTCAATTGTGACATTTTCTAATGAATTTACCTTCTTAGTGTGGGTTATGGTTTGATATCTAGTTCTCCTTATTGTAATGCCCGAAATTAAGCAAGTAATCTGATTAGCATCTGCTAGGGGTGGTTTGTTCTTTCTTTCCCCAAGGTAAAGAGATTTGTTGTTTCTTTCCCCTTTTCCTGTAGGGTTGTTACTAAATATGCTCCTTTATTATCTGTTCTATATTTGTTAGGGAAAACTAGAAAATACCACCAGAGTATACCTTCCCTTTAGAGAAGATACTCCTAATATTTGCAGTGGGTTTAGTTTCTGTAGTAATTCATCACAGAGACTTGAATTGACTGTGGGGAGATCTGTGCTATGTGGGTGAGCTTCACCCTTGCTTTAGGCAATTGGTGGTGTGTTCTGCATGGTTCTCTTCAGATGCCTTCTAGCACCATGTTGGCAGATAACACTTATCACAAAGATAAGATCTGGCATTTCACCTGAAATTCCTCTCTGAGAAGCCAGGATAAAGGTTTGGACAGGTTCCATGTGCTACTGGCAGTACGATGATGACTACTATATTCAGCACTAGTTGTAGTTCCCTGAGGGTTTGGACTGTCAGCATTGCTGTAAAGCATCCTGACTATGGCAAAGTTGAATGTAGTTCAGGCCAGATCATCACCATCAGCTGGGCTGCAGCTTCCCTTACGGCAGCCATTTCATAGAGATTATATTTACCCGTAGATTGTGGGTATTTATGGGTTGTTGTCTCCTGTGGTTTTCACATGAATTAATGTTCCATATGCTGTCCAAATCTTTTGTTTGTTCCTGTAGCAGTAGCATCAGGAATAGTCTTAGTACTGCAGGTACTATCTGCAATTAATGAGAGCTGCTTTATGTTGAGAGGCATTCCTGTCATTGGTCAGACTGCTGCATATTTCACAGAATCACAGGCTGCTTGAGGTCTGAAGGGACCTTTGGAGTTCATCTGGTCCAAGCCCCCTGCCCCTTAGGTAGGGCCACCTACAGCTGATTGCTCAGGACCATGTTCAGATAGTTTTGAATAGATCCAAGGGTGGGGATTGCAACCTGCCTGGGCAACCTGTGCCAGCGCTTGGTCACTGTCATAGTGGAAAGTGTTCACAGGATTGCAGAATATATGGATTTGGAAGAGACCTATAAGGATCATCGTTTCCAAGGATCATCCTCCTGGCCCTGCACAAGACCATCCCCAACAATCATCTGTGCCTGAGTTGTCCAAATGCTTCTTTGAACTCTGTCAGGCTGCTGGTGTGGCCACTTCCCTGGGGGAGCCTGTTCTAGTGCCCAACCACCCTCTGGGAGAAGAATCTTTTCCTAATATCCAACCTAACCCTCCCCTGACACAACTTCAGGCTGTTCCCTTGGGTCCTGTGTTTCTTCATATTTGGATGGAGACTCACATGTTTCATTTTGTGCCCACTGCCTGTATTTGAAGGAATGTGGTTGTCAGGGAAGGAGCAAAATGAGCAAGTAGTCTGAGTACATACTCTTGCCATTCCAAAGTGAACATTTGTGAAGAAGGAAAGAAAAAATAATTAGATTTTTAATGGTTCAGATTGCTTCAAGGAATATTCATTGCTTCCTTGGGCTGTTGTGTGTTGAAGTCATTACATGGAAAGAATATTGTTTCAAAGTTGTTTGCTTTGACACAGCCATGTGTCTAAGTGCATAATGGTATTACTAGCCAAATATATCTTTGAATTGCCATTCTGTGCTGCGTAGAATGCTGCATATGCTGCATTTCACTTAACTTTTGTGTCTTAGAGCTCAGTCAAGCAGAAGTATATTTCCTGAAAATGATGAGAAGTTTGCTGTTTCTTTACAGTGCAGGTGTTAAAGGTCACATGACAGGAAGCATCAGGAGAATTTTTGTTTCATATCTCCCAAAATTTGAAGCAGGAGTAGATTTACTTGAGGTTTTAATGATAGCAAACAACTATTCTTCCTCTGTGCTGTTTACAAGGATTGTAATATATTAAATAATTAGGTTAGCTGTAATGATGGATTTCAGAAATCATCTTAGTTTACATACAATTATTGTGATACACAAAGTAAAGAATTTGTAGGTTGTCATATGGCAGGCAGTTAATTCAGGTAAAACCAGTATTTGGCCAAGTTCTCACTATCTCAGTTTTTCCAGGCAGAGAATTAAAAACAGTGTCACAGTATTATGTCTTGTCATTTCCAGGAGCTATTGAAGTAATTTTATAAGAATTGGCAAAAGTTGTTATATAATTTGCATACAAGAGGCTCAGATACCAGCCACGTGAAAGAGTACTTATGTCTGTTTGTCTCCCTCAAGGGCTGACCAGGATTCTCAATCCTGGGTTTTTATGAATATGTAATAGAACCTTAATTTGTCAATATGCCTTTTTTTTTTCCCCTGGCATCCATTACCTCCGTGGTGTTTCTCATAGAGGAACAATAAGGTAGATGACTGACAGTCTCCAAGTCACCTACAAAAGATGCAACTCTAAAATGTGACACTAGAACAGCTAAAATTATTTAAGGTTTGTATTTGAGTGACTTGGAGCAGGAATGCATCATGCCCTAGAGAAAGGTCAGGTTAATCCTTAGCCTTGCGGATACAAAGTACTTTATGCCATTTTCCAGTAGAAAAGAGTTTAATGAACCTTCAGGTAGTGTTTAATAACTGAGAATGTAAGTTAAATTGACCAGCTGTTGCACGTCTTTGCATTTGCTGCAGTGGCATGTGTGATGCTGGCGAAATTTCACACTCATTTTGTTTCAGATTGTTCTAATTGTTTCTTTTTCATGCAAAGCATGAAAAAGCTCTCGCAATTAAGAGAATGCCCTCTATAAATTAAATATAAACCCCGAGATTTAATCAAACTAAGTCCCAAAATACATTCACTTCTCTTCATTGTGGTGCCTTGAAGGGTTAGCATATTATTTTTTAACTGAGTTGAAACAGGACTTCATTGCAAATGATGCCTGAGGTGGCTGCTGAGTTGCCTTGGTCTCATTCTGTGACTGATTTGCGTTTGTTGGAAGATTGCAGTTTGTCCTGGGTTGCCTGTCTTGGGGTAGTTGAATAATAAGCTGCATAGTTCTTAAAAAACCTGGTAATTTGCCTTTACATGTGTTTTCTGGAGGTGTTTGAGGTCACAGGGCTAGCTAGAGATTCTCAGGGAGAAATTAAC
Organism: Cyanoderma ruficeps; assembly: GCA_008694505.1. NCBI lineage: Eukaryota > Metazoa > Chordata > Aves > Passeriformes > Timaliidae > Cyanoderma > Cyanoderma ruficeps. The sequence continues at coordinate 14,559,882 of VZDJ01007749.1, forward strand.
AGCGAATGGTATTCAGAAAAAATTTATCCAAGAAAAAATATATCCATATACAGGATATGGTGATGAAGGTGTTAATTTGAGAGGCTCTAAGTAATTATGTAGTGGTACCATCCCTTGGCAACTCTTCTATTCTTCGATGGACATGAGAAAGGCTGCACCATATGCTAACAGAATAAATAGCACTGCCTCATTATGAGAAGCTGTAGCATCTTGGTGTCAGCTAATTTGAAAAATGTCCAGGATGAAGTCATGCACCATAAATGAGAGCCCTCTTGAGAAGCTGATTGCTAACTGTTATACAAAAACACTTTTTAAAATCAAAGTTGCTTCAGGGATCAACGTGTTAGTTGAAAAGTGCCCTCAAGCTGACATACATTGGAGGGAAAATCAATGTTTTAGCTACAAAGTCTCTTTGGAAGTGTTATAATGAAAATAGTGTTCACATCTTACCTTGTACCTAGAATTAAATAGAAACCTATCCATACAGGGAGCTGTGTGTGTATATATATGTATATACAGAGAGAGAGAGATGCTGTGAGTATAGTTTATCTTATCCTATATTGAACCTGAACTACTAACCATGCAAATGCATGCAAGTGAACTGTATAAGGGACTGATATGGATAAAATCTAGCCCTGGCATAAATTTGAATTTAGTTTTCAGGAGTTTTTGGTCTATATAGTTTTAAATGCTTTGTAATTGATAAAATAATGTTTTATTAGGAACTAAGCATTTATTTTCTGTTTTTCTGTATGAAATAATTAAGATCGAGTAAAAACAAAGCCCATATTCTTGTTAAAGTATAAAATAATATTTGGGAACTGTTCAAACTAGTGATTTTGGTCAGAATATTGGCTATATGAGATGGTAAACTAATCCTAAATTAATGAAATGTTGTCTGCATTAGGTTGAAAAACACTGAAGTCGCTATGTGGAAAAGCATGTTACTGGTTTTGGGTGAAAAAAAGGACATAATTTTTCATTTAAGGATGTTGATTACTACATGTGTTTACCTAAACATATTTTTATTGCTGTAGTCTCTTCCCTGGCCCCCACAACAACGTATCCACATGATCCGCAAGTACCTTGATAGCAGTGTTGCAAATACTAAATTCTGGCCACTGTGCGTTATGTATGGGAATGTGCTCCAAGCAGTGCATGGTAGCTGTGCCACTTGGTAACCACTGATCGTGGGTGGTGTGAAGTGTTATCCCTTTTCTGGTTCTAAAGGAGAGCTGATGTGGCCTTGGCCCTTTTCCAGATGAGCTGATGATTGTATTAGGCATTAAAAAAAAAATCTCCTTCCTAGAGGAGGAACAGGAAAGGTTTCTGTGGATTCAAAGTATGTGCAAGATGTGTAACTGCGGAAGACCGTATTACATTTCTGAACCTGGACCCTGAGGGTGTAATTATTCAGTTACCTATTTTAGCTTCTCAATAAACAAAATTTTAGTGCAAAAATATCTTGAATTTTTTTGGCTTAAAATATTTAAAGAACAAAACTACTTATCAGGAACCTCAGATAACGTCTGCCAGTCCTTTATTTTGAATTCTCTTTTTGTAGAAAATGATAGGAACAAATTTTCGGGTGTGTCTGCATTTTTTTGTTGCTTAATGGAAGACATTTAAGTGCTTCAAGGTCTGCTTTTTAGGTGTTTCTGTAAAAATAAAGCATTGCTTATACTTCTTGACAACCCATTAAGGTAAATTACTATTTATTGTTTCTCACTTGCTATTGAAAGTTTCCTTTACTGTACATTACTGTCATAGTAATAGAAGTGAGTGGGAAAGCAGCCGTACCATGTGCCTTCCAATACAATGAACAAACATCATTGGTAAAACAGTTGTGTTCATTTAATGTCCTGTTTTGTCATGCCATGGGGAAAGTATTTGCTTATGTCCAGTGTGCAAATGACAGAAGCAGTGTCCTAGCTAATCACTCTTGTACACACTAGTATTTGTTAATTATAGATGATATTTCACAGTTTGTCTCTGTGGCATGATATCTTTTCCAAAACACAGCCTTATAGCTGCTGAGCACAGGACTTGTCTCCCGGTTCACCAAATGTAGTTGGTGATAACAGGTGTAACAATTTAACATTTTTAAACCCCTCTTTTGCCTCTGTTGGTTTTGCAGCAGCCTACCAAAGCAAATTTCTGTGCTTTGAGACCTGTGTCATGGTCCTCTAAGTTCTTTATTCCATGTAGGAAATGTCAGCTTACTCATCTGTCCCCAGGCTTACTAATGTGATAAATATTTGGATGATTAACAAAAGATTGTACTGCTTTGCTTACTTGCATTTTTAGTTTTGCGTTATACTGGTTGCCTATACATTTTACTAACTATGAAAAATAACAACTTCTAAAATTTCTGTCTCTCTTGAGAACTTATATCCCAAAGTTTTCTCCCAGGAGACAGAATTCCTAACTTGAGTGGTAGCCACCACTGGACTTAGTGCTAGTATGGTAATGAATATGCAAATGCTCAAGAGATTATTCTGTCTTCACTACTGGGTGCTAATTCTCTTGCTTTCCATGTGTCTCCCGGGGCTTGGACAGTACAGGATATTTTTGAGAGCAGGGATGACTTTGCAGTTAAGGACCTGAGGTGTTTATCTTGGGTTCTGCTGTAAATTTCACAGTGTTGCATCTCTAAATTTCCATCTCTTAATGGTTTAAAAATACTCTGACTGTATCTGTTAGACTTTGCATTGATAGCTGGGGCACATGTTTTGGGTCTTTACATTCTGACTTCCATCAGTGAACATAGGAACACGTGTTGACCTCACATAAGTAAAATAGTTGTAGAAACTAAAGTACTGCACCATACCCAGTGAGGACATGATTGGGTATCCCAGGTTGACAATTAAATGGGGATATATGTGGTTTATACCTCCTGTAGGCATGGAAAAAAATAATAGGGAAGTCACTCTCACTGTTCTGGATATAAGAAGAGTAAAAAGCAAGTGTTTGCTACAGTGCTCTTAAACCTAAAAATGTTTTATCCAGATTCAGAAAAGTTTTATTTTTCAGAATTTATTTATTCAGAATATTTATAATTGTGACTTTATTTTCACAACAGTGAGTAACAGTTCCAAATCAATCAAAACAACAGGATATTTCTGAGAAATAAACCCCAAGCCACGAGTCTTGTGCACAAGATAGTTCTGAAGTTCCACTTACATAAGTTTGTATATATTACTTTTCAATATGTAAAATAAATAGAGAACTAATAGTGAAGACTTCCATTGTGGGTTTTGTGGACAAACAAGTAGGAGTAATGGAAAAATAAGCTGCTTTTCCTACTTGGCTTTTATTTAGTTAGGCTGTCTTTCCATTATAGACCTCCTTCAGCTGGTGTTCGAAGTTGTTTATTAGTGTGCCCAGCCAGCCATGTATTCAGTGCTTTAAAAATACTGTCTGAGAGCTTGATCTGCTTAGTTCCACTATATCAGTGTTCCTGGTTTTGAAAACATTTTACTGCCTCTCTTCACTTCGTGCATACAGGGATTCAAGATAATTTCTAAAATGTGTATTTCTTCTTAAAGCTTTTTCTACTGTCTCCTGACAATGCAGAAGCAATAGCAGGAAAACAAAATTCCACATCTTTGTAAGAATTGCTTAACCTGAAAGCAAGAGCAGAAAATCACATAACCTCTCAGAAGCCGTGCAGCTCACTGCTGAAATTTTTCCTAGTGTTGTTCTTGGGGTTGAACAGACGGCAGGATACAGGTTTCTCAGCAGACAGTGAAGTGACACTATGATGTGTTCAATTTTTTTATATCAAAGATAAAACCATCCTCTAGAGACATCATGTCGTGTTTCAGGTTACTACTTTTTCTGTAAATCCCTTTTAGAAGGCTTGTACTGTCTACTGATTTAATAGCTGTTTTTATCTAGTATCTTTTGCACTTTAAACAGACTTTTTTCAGATTTTGTTTTGGACATCATCTTATAGGTCATATAGAATTAGACACATGATGTTATAGATTGCTTTATTAGACTTTGAATATTGCTTTCCCCATTCTTGCCTGTCAAACCATAACCGTGCCTCAAAATGCTTCAGTTACTGAGTTGTCCAGTTTGCTCTGTAGGTTTCTCAGCCTTGTTTTTATTTTGTTAAGTTTGTCTATATTTGGACCACTGTTACACCCCTCTCAGTGGCTGGTTCCTGGCTTAGTGTTTGGAAGTTTCATCTGAAGCTGTAGGTGCTGAAGCTTTCTATGTTTAGATGATTGAAGTCAAGTTCACTCAAAGGTAACTCACTATAGAGTTTCACTATCAATATGGACTGGTTTAAGTAAACTGAATTAGAAAATCTTATTTGATATTTCCCTCTGTGGGTGTGGTGGTTTTGGCCACACAGCAGACTGAACTAGGGGCAAGATATCCCATCAAAATGCAAACACCTGGATGAGCTCTGTATTTCGTTGTATTTTATCATCTCACAATTAACTCTGAGACCACAAGGGAAGGAGCAATTATACATGGGTTAGCATAGATGAGCACTGGAAATTAATAAACTAATCTCAAACTAAGGATATATCATTAAACTGTCTGACAATCACTTTAGGAACAAACAGATATTTTGATTTTGTCATCTGCATCTTAGAATAAAGAAATCAGTAGTAATGGCATGTTCTTACATATTTTTGACACAGCAATGCCTAGAGGCGCCTTCCAACCAGAGTAATATGGTAGTGAAAGCTGAAAGATAAAAATAAATTTATGAATTCCCTTCATTATGGCTAAGAGAAGTTCAGAATATCATGGAAATGACACTTGAGTTGTATTGCATTTAAAATCTTGTATGGAGTGGGAGGTATCCAGGACTGGTACTAAGAACAGTAGCAAAAAATTATCTAGAACACAAAATGCACAACTGTCTAGTAACTGATAGCAAAGGGAGACTTATTTTTGACCCTTGTTGGCAACTGATTTGCCTCAAGCAGGAGGATTTAATTTATAATCTATTTATTCTTTCAGATAAAAGCATTGGTTTTTTTCCCCCTCTTCAAAATCTGTCTAAAATGTTAACTCCCATGATACGTCCAGTAAATATATGTGTGGCTACAAAGAAAAGAATTCTGTTCTTTAGCTGAAAAAAATGGAAGAAGGGAAAGTTGTGGAAGATGTGTGGTTGCATTTAGTATGTTTGTTTTAAATATTTGACTGTGTCAGACAGACAGTAGTACTTACGGTTTGGAGAGTTACTTCTGAAGGAGGATATATTGAAAATCTTATTTGAGTTTGTCATACCAAAAGATAAAAGGTATTTTAAAGTTTTACTGTTAGGAAGTGGATGGAGCTGCATAGAGGGGAGGGGGAAGGGTCTAGGGTGTTGACATGCTATCTCCAAGTGTGAAACCATTCATTGATATACTAAAATGTATATGCCTCTATAGGTAGAGAGTATAATTTAAGAAATGTCCCCCAAAGCTGCTGAAGGAAAGGTAACTATGTTAGTTGATTTTGCAGCCAGTTTTCAGATACTGAGAACACAACTGGTCTGAAAATTCGTCACTGCTTACTCTACAGATATATGAAACCGAAGTCAGAGTTTCAAGTACGTTTCTTCTGTGATTTATCCAGTTCCAAGGACGCCCTTTTGTCTGTTTCCTCCTCACTCACCTCCTGTTCTTTTGTGTAACCTGGGCTTGGAAGTAAGTGATGTTGACTGGAATAAAAAAAAATTGGCAACAAAAATGTGCATCTCTTTAGGATGAGAGGAGGTGGTGCATTTTTTCCACATTCAGCTTTCTGGTGTGGTGCATCACACTTGGTGTAGCACAGTCGCCTGAGGAACACACAGGGAAAGCTCCTTAAACTGGCGCAGCTGTTGGAAGAAATGCTTTCTGAACTTTGGCATGTTTATCCCTTCAAGATGAAATTTTTTAATGATGCAGTCATCTTGTTTTGGATACATTTTGGGTGGAAAGTACTTCAGTTATTTTTGCATTGGACAGAATTTCAGACTTCTGGCTCATGCAGATAGTAGGGTGGGTCAGGTTTAGGATTTTTTTCTTTCTGTTTGAAGAATAAAGTCATCCTCAGCTAGAGACTGGATGAACTGTATTAGGAGAATTACTTTTTAAAAGTGAATGAATTTCTATTTTAGCTAAGGAGAATTCTTGTTATTGCAGCATTATGTACTGTGTCTTTTTTTAAAATTTTACATAAGAACGGAGGATAGCAAGGCTTACCATTAGCTGCATAATTGTAAAACCTAAGGAAATGCTCCTAATTATCCTGTTATAATATTTGGTGACTTGAAGATTTTGTTCTAGCTTTTGCTGTACAGATGGCTCAAAAAGAAGGTCTGGAGGAAGAGAATAGTGGATTTACAGGTCACTTCAGGTCTGTGTTGGGAAATGTCAGATCCTAGAAAACAGACAGCCTGATATTTTCCTTATTTTTGTAATTGGAAGGGATTCATACATTTGAAATTTCACTGCTCTGCAATAAGATGGGCTTAGAAAAAGTTGCTTAAAAATACTAATGAAGAGGATGATTGCTTTTTATATTAGATCATAAAGCAGTTTAGTTTGATTTTAGTCACCACAAAGACAGAATCCTATAGAAATATTATAGAAGACTGAATTTGTGATTTCATTATGTTATTTGAAGTCCTCTGTAATATCACCGATATACTTCTCTGCAGTCTTGCCTTTGTGTGTTCTCTTTTGTTTACAGCTCACCTTATACGGTAGAACAGCAGTCCTGACTTGTTTGGGTAGCTGATAATTATTGCAGTATGGATAGATAAAGAATGGGGTTTTTTTTCTTATTTACCACATAGAAAGGTTTTGTGGCATTTGGGGATTTTTAATTTGTGTTTTGGGATTTTTCAAATCATTGTAGGTTTCTCTCTCTATTTCCCAATGCCAGTAGTTGGTATAATTCAATATACTGATTTGCTTTTCTATCAGTAATTGCAAAAGGTCTGACAGTGGCTGAGGTTTGCTTTTTGAAATGGTCACAATGTGAGAGAGAGACTGATTTCTATTGCAGCCATGTTCTGAGGTGTCTGAAAAAAACATGATATGGTGGCAGTGTTATTAACATGAAAATCTCCTTTGAACTCAAGCAGTTCTGTGACATGCTCTGTCCAGGGATCTTAAAGATTTGTACAAAAGCATTTGCTTTGCAAAGCAGAGCAATTGGTTCTGCACTGAAGCAACAAGGCTAAATAAAATTACTTTTTTAGACCATTTTAAGTGAAATGAAATAATTTTAAGTGAAATTAAAGACTGCCATCTCCTTGAAGAAATGCATCTTGTTTTCCTTCTTCCAACCTTTATACAGGCTTATATTGTCCAGATTGCTGTGAGTCTCTTTGTTAAATGCGCTTTGCATCTCTCAGTTAATTTTGTGCCAGTATCACTTTGGGCTGACGACTGTGGGTGTTTGTGTATCCATTAAGCGCAGTGCCAGGACATGTCCACCACTTGCCACCTCTCCCATTAAATGGCTGTCAGCAGGTTTACAGAGCTGCTTTCTTGCTTTGCATTAATTTCTGCAACTCAGTAGATGCAGTGAAAGCACCTATGAACAGACAGCGCAGTTTGTCTTGAAATTTCTAAAGGTAAATAGAAATGCCATGGGCAGTTAAGTAATATTTCATATATAGTCATATCAATATGATTAGCAGGAAAGAAGTGTCACTTCTTTTTAAATTTTCTTTTTTCAACTAACCTTTCTCCTTGAGCTCCGACCTCCAAAAGGAAGATACTGCAAATCTAAACAAGTGTATGTCAGCAGATTCTTGCATCAGACTGTCCTGTTGAAGTTGTGTATAATCCCATGCTGAGATTTACAATTGGTTCTGATGAAATGAAAATCTGTTAGTATTAGATCAAGCATTATTCTACCTGAGACAAGCAGTGTGGGGGAGTTTAATGATTTGTCCATGAAAATTGGTATGTAGATGGGTTATTAGTATAAGGCTTTTCAAGAGATGTACTAAAATGCAGAAGGTGTGCTAGCTTAATTTGATGCCTGCAGCTAGTTTGCTGCATATTAATGTGGTGTATTTTTTTTTTCAGACTAGGAAATTCTGTTTCTAGTTCTTACAAGAAAGAATCTTTTTAGAATCTTTTTTGGGGTGAAAATTCCTTTGTACTACTAGCAGTTAAAGCCATAGTAAATAATTAAGGAGTTGACGCAGTAATTTTGTATATCCAAGCTCTTATTTAAATATTACTTTGGAAATCTACTGCTGAATATGTGTGGCAGGCCAGTGCAAGATGTGGGAAAAGTCAAGTGTATTGACTGGAGGTGTGAAGTTCAATCTCAAGCTTATGTTGGAGAAATTTACGTGAGACTTTACTATGCTAAGCCCTATGCTCAGAGACTGCAGACGTTAATTCATTTTTAATTTAACATTCTGGAGCATCCTTTGTAGATGAATTTTAAGAATAAATCATTGTGTTGATGAGTTTACAAGCTAATTTGATGTGACCAGCATATATAGTGACTTGTGCAACGTCACCCAGAACACCAGTGTTGGAGAGCTGAATAGCTTCAAAGTGCTTTGATACCAGTAAGTATCCTCTGTGCTGGGTGGCCCAGTCTTCTAAAAATTACCAAAAGTTCTTCTATTCATTCAGCTTTCTGTGTCTTCTTACACCGTGCAGGACTGTGAATTTTTCACCCAGTGATGTTCTCTTCAGAATCTTTGTGTTTTATACATTTGACTAAATACGTTGAATTGGTCTTTTGAGGGTTGTTCAGTGCTGCTTTTCAGGCAGCTAGTGGTTGATCATGCTTACCTCTCCTACCAAGTCTGCTGGTGGTAAGCTGCCCACTTCCACTGATCACAGCATATTGGTGAAATAAATGTTTTTTAACAATGATCAGGATCTTCACTACCTTCTCTCATAGAAATTTGTGTTCTCTGTTTTATTCCTGTGTGGTATTTCTTTTTACCCAACATCTCTATGCAATGTACAAATAGAGCTAGATAAACCTATTCCTGATCCAGGAATAAAATCAACTTCATCATCGGTATGTTCTATTCCAAGTAGTTTCTAGGCCACTTGAAGGTAGTGCTGTAAAATAATCAACATCTGACTTAAATACTTGGAGTTCCTTTCTGCTCTTTAGTAATCATTGCATTGTTGCTGATAAAATGTTGATGGTTATGAAAATGTGAAAAACAAACCAACATCCAAAACAAAATACCAAAAAAAAAACCCTTCTAGAAAAGCTTATGTTCAACTTTCCTGTTTTGTGCTTCAGATTTTCTTGTAAACCATAAACATTTTTGTGGGTTTTTATTGCCTCTCAAAATCCTTGGAGTGCCTACTGCTCCATCTTGCCCAGCATTAGTTAAAATTAAATCAGCTCTAAGGCATGTCTGTATAATATTTAATGCAGGATTCTTAACCATGTGTCACTGTATGTTTTGATCATTTTCTGTCAGTGCTGAAAAAGTGCGATATTTTCATGCTGACAGTTCCCTTGTTCTTTTGCCAGGGGTAGAATCCTGTGCAGGCTGTGTAAGTGGTTTTTTGTTTGAAAGGTTTTGGGGAAGGGATGAGACTGGGCAGGTAAATGTGTGTATGAAGAGTTTGCCTCCTCCATTTCACCTGTCTGACTTTTATAGTTAAAAAAATGCTCTTTTACTCCAGAGATCTGTCAGCCACTATGTCAGAGCCCATCTCTAGCAGAACACCTTTAAACCTGGCCTTTTTTAATGATTCCAACAGTTTTGGTAGCCATATCAAAAGTAAGGATCTGTTTAATCCCACAACACCCTCTGGGTTTTGAGCAGATGGGTTTGTGTGTATCCACAGCTGTGTTTCAGTGTACACTTAAAAAACATACTCAAAATCAAAACCAGGATTATCTGCCACTGAGATGGGAAAAATTCCTTTAGCCAGGAGAAAATAACAGTGGCAACTATTGTTTCCCATCGATGGAGTCCATTTGAGGTGAAAGCAGAGCTCTTTTAAGTGCAGTCAGGTTGTCCATTAGGAATCAAAAAATCATAATTTCAAAAGTGACTTTTAGCTATCTTTACATGGAAGATGGTAGAACACAGCTTTGTGAGAGCTTTTAGGCTTGTAGTCATTTAGGGTCTCATATTTTTTATTTACTTATAGTGTGGATATTGATGTAGATGTAGATATAGATCTGTGCACCCACTAATTATCCAGGAACTAAGTATATAAAGTAATGTTAAAAAGTAAGAAATGAAAGTAGGAAAAGGATCCAAAGATGTGGGATAAGTTTGGAATTTCCCACAAATCACTGCCCTGAACAGAATTATTTAATTTTTCTATGATGTCTGATTTATAAAATGTGTATTTATGAGGAATCAATAGCATTTAAATATCTGAGATGAAAATTCAGGTCAGAGTATTGTGTAAACAAAAATAGTGATCCTTGCAATAAATGATAAATCATCTCAACAAGCAGGAAAAATAATTAGTTTTAATATTTTCCTTTAATCCAGATTTTTACCCCTGACCCTGTATTACAGCTGAGGCCTGATAAATATTTGGGGCTATGTGGTGATTACATTATAGGTTCAGAAATTCCTGGGGGCTTGAAGGAAATTTTGAACTCTGGAAGATTTGAGTAAGAGACATTTAGACTGTAACACTTAACATAGAAATAGCAAACCATAAAATCACAAGTATGTTAATCAACAATCTTAGAGACTCTAGCACTGGGGAGCAGACTACTTCACAAGTACAAGGATTTGTTTCATATTGAAAAGTTATTAATTCAGGTTAAGCCTTTCTTTGCTTAGGTACTTGTAACTGGTATCTGATGAATGTTTAACTGATGTCTGACACAGATCCATTTATTTACTGCTTATAACTTGAAAAATTGGTTGTCAAGTCTTCAAGTATTGACATCGAATGTCAGACATGTTCAGTAACTTGTTTGCACAAAGAATTTATCGGTACAATCAAAATCCTTGTGTGTTTTCCAAACTGCTTTCCTTCCCCTTTCCTTCTTTTTCATCAGAAAATAACTCAGCAAGTGCTGGGAACGTGTTATGGCTGTGTTAGGTGTAAATGTCAAAAGATGTTCTGAAGACTTACATTGCTCTCAAATTCCAGAAATCTGCAGGTGAATTGTGTAAGTCATGAAACAGTGAATGGCAACTGGGAAGTTACTTCATTCTTTTGAGTCTGGCGCAATAAAGAGAACAGAAATAAAATGCACTTCTGAGGCTTTGTTTTCCTCAACATCTTAAAGTTCCATGGCAGAGTTCTTTGCCACACAGTCTCCTAAAGCGTGCCTCTCGTATATAAAACACTTTGAAAGTATATATTTTTAAATCCTTTTCATCAAATAAATAAAATATCAATGAACATACAAAGGATTAAAATCCTAGTGGAATTCTATAACTAATTCAGTTTCTATAATAATAGGTGAAGCCACAGAAAATCAATATGAAGTTTTGAAGAAGAAAATTTTTCACAGCTGTCTGCCTTTGTAATATTGATATATAAGACTGCTGTTAGCAGAGACTATGCAACCAATAATAGATACTGAGAGGGAAGGTTTTTAATCAGTAAAAAGTAAGATGTCATGAAGTCAGCAAAAATAATTAAAGTAGTAGAAATTTGTGAAGCCTAATGCAAGTTGCCTCTCTTGCACTTCTTCTTTGCTCTTCTTTTCACTTCTGAGAAAATTCCAGTTTTTCATTTGAGTATGGATTTGTATTTTAAAAAGGGCAGAGTAGCATCTCTTGTAATTCTAGCTCACATATTTACTAAGAATGTGCTTTGACAGTATACTGTGTATCAGAGTCTCTGATAATAACTGCCTGTCATGGTACTCGATTAAAATAACTTGATATTTTTTGGTTTTCAGGATTTTTTTTTGTCGTTTTCTTTGTCTTGTCTTTTTACAACATGTTGATTAGAAGAAGCAATGTTATGCTGCCTAGAGAACGCAGTAATTTTTACCTTCTTGCTCAGTAAAGCCCTAATTAGTGTGAATGAGCATGAAAAATAGATACTAAAATACAGTAGATGAAGGTAATTCTGTGCCACAAGAGAAAAGCTTTCTTCATTGTGACCAAATTCTGGCATATTTAAAGTATTAAGAGGATTAAATGGGTGAATTAAATAGTTGTGTTCTCACACATCATTTGCATTTGAAAAGAGGGACTATGTGGTAGAGTTTAGAGGAGGAAATGGGTCCCAGCCTGTTCAAGTCTACAGGGACAACAGAAATGGTTAATGGACCTACTGGGTTTCCTCACAAACGTTTTCCTTACCAAATCGTTTTTAAGAGAGCAGCAGAAATGCATAAATATCATTACTTTTAAGATAGATTTCTTTTAGATGTAGTTTGTTTGTAGATGTATTTTTGTTACAAATTTTTGTTACTAAACTACTTTTAAAATAATGTGGTGAATGCTTGATGTATATGTATTCCTCTAGTAATTTTGAATCTTGATTAACCTAGGACTGTTGAGTGCTTTCTTAAAGATGACAATTGCTTTTTTAAAAAGCAGTATGTAAATTGCATGCTGTTATTGCAATACCTCTTTTTCATTTTTTTATTTTCTGATAAAATTCTTTTCGGGTTCATGATACCAAAAGAGCATCTTTTCTCTCATGGTATAGCTAATCACTCTGTTTATTTCCTTTTCGCTCATTATATTTAGTTGCTGAATAAATCTCAAATAAATATATTTTACTTGCACTTACAGTTTAGTTGGATAAAATATGTGAAGTTGTTATCATCTTGGCTGCTTTTTCATTTGCATCTACACATTTCTTATCACTTCTTAATTCAATTATTCATCAGTTGGATATGTTTTTAAACGAACCTCTTAATTTGTTGTTATATACTCAGAACATTTGCAAGAAATAGCTACTATTCTTAATTGGATGCATATATATTCTAGTGCTCTTTACTTTTCTGATGCAAGTTTTAGTTCTTTAGCCTAGAGAGTATTTCCAGAAATACCTTGTTGGCAGCTGAATACAGACTAGATGTTGGGTTTTGTCTAAACAAGTCATGTAACCTCTTGCTTAAAACTTTCAGAAGTTCATAGTTGTGGACTTTCCACATCTGACTCCTTCTGAAAAACTGAGCAAGCGTAGGTACCAAGGAACTTCTAGGCATCAATGATAGATCCATGACATAACACACTATAGAGAGTTTGTCTCCTCTTGTGTAAAGTGGTAAAACTTTGTAAGCAAGACAGAAGTCTGCAGAGTAGTTTTAGCTTGGCACTTCTGGATCACTTTCATTTGAACTTCAATTAGACAGCAATTTTGTATTAACATAGAGAGGCTGTGCTACCAACCTCTATTTTTAAAAACAGATGTCTTTGAAGGTATTTTAGAACTAATCAGGCATCCAGGTGGAAAGCTATGGCTTTCTGTTCTTCACCACATGAGATTTGATGAAAGCCTTTCATTCTGCTGTCATTGAAAAGGTAAAGAAGAGAATAGAAACTCTCCTTTCACAGCATCAGAATAGCAGGCCAGGATTTGTTTCCCTAAAGAAGCTATGAAAACGGATTGAGAATAGCAGGATAGCTCTGTACCTTTACTGAACTTTCAGATCTTCTTAAACGTGATACTTCTGGCATGCTCTGCATTGGGACTGCTTTGCATTTGCCTGGTGTTAGCGTGTTTTGCTCTCTCAGCGGGTTAAGAATAAAGTTGCTCTAACTTGCTTCAATCATGGGGTTTTTTTCCCCTTGTGCTTGATAACAGAAGTAAGAGAATGACTTAAAAAAAAAGAAAGTAGAATTATGTTCACGTGAGAAGACAATGCAAATATGCCCTACAATTCTCTTCACTTCCCTTTTGTATAATGTCTTTAAGATATCATTTCATTGGCGATATTATCAAAAAGGAGAGGAAAGAAAATGCATGAAGTGTCAATCAGTGTAACATCTGATGCTGCTCCCTAAAAATAAGTGTTGTAAGAAGACGTGTATCACTAAGATATAATACTTTTTACAGCACTGAAAGAAGCCTAGGAGGCAGCTAATGCAGAAAATCACAAACACAAGTCTTGAATTAAGCTGATGGCAACGTCATTTCTGGGCACGTACCATTTCCACTCCCCACTGGCCAATGTCTCCCTCAGTCTTTGGTGTGAATAAAATAGAAAGCTTGAGAATCCAGAATTGCAATAATTTGACAGACAAGCCTGGTCCTAGCTGTCTTTGTGACTATAATGCTTTGTAAAAAGCCTTTACTTTTCTGCTACCTAATTTTGATGTGAAAACTAGTCTGAAAATACTTAAAGTGAGTGCCATGTCTTCAACATGAGGGACTGCTGCAGATTTTCAGACTGATGCAGTTTTTCTTCTGGCATTGCAAATCAATACAACTGTGTAGTTCTCTTGTAGAGTAAGTTTGATGGGAAATACTGACTGTGTAAATCATCTTTAAATTGACCATGGAGCAAAAGATGCACGTTTCTAAAACTACTTTTTTGAGGGAATGTGGAGAAGGAAAGAGATTTCAGGTTTGATAAAGCAAGAATAAGAAAAAGTAACTCAAGAATCAGACAGTGTTTATTTTTCCATACATTATAATGAGCTACTTCAGGGTTCTCTGGAAAAGGAGAGCAAAAGTCAGGTACTGAAAAGCTCTTCATGTCAGCTGTGGCATTACATCATTTGAAGTTATGCTAGTCACTTTGCTGTTAGCAAAATAACAAGCTACTTAAGTATTGTGTAATGTTTATAAAGATGTTACAAGTGCTGTTTCTTTTCAAAAGGGATGGGTGATGTCTTTTTCAAAAAGAATTTTTAAAAACAGGTTTGTTTATCCAGAAGGATTAAGATAATTAAGCAAGATAAAAGTGGCAAGCCTTACAATTCACAAGCAAAATGGTTATTTCCAGAATTTTCATATTAATTGATCTGTGACACTGAGTTCTTCACACAGTATACAGTTAGGAACTGTATTATTTCTTTTCTGTTGTTCCTTCCTCAGCTCCATTTTTTGCTACAACCTTGCTTGCTCTCTGCAAACCATTTCCTGTTCACAAGTAGGCAATTCCTAAATAATTCATTAATTTGAATAAAATAATGTTTGTTCAGGGCCAGCCAAAGCTATGACTAGTCAGCACCTTCTGATCAGTTGTGAGCAAGATGCCAGACTAAGCAAATAGGGTGAACTGTTCTCAAAATTTCTAAAAATACTCAACAAAGAAACCTTTCCTAAATTTGAAATGAGAGTTGGCTTCCTGACTTTGTCATGCATCTCCGGCATGAAATTGATCTAGTAGCTTAATTTTCCTTATACATAGCTTTTCCCTATCTCTAAAGACAGTTGGATACCCTTAGAAAATGGTTATGAAAATATAGCTAACAGTACCGAAAATGTATTTGATAATGCTGAAAAGATCAGCAGTAAACACAAACTTAACCTTCAGTCATATAACATGGGACATTTTCCACTCTAAATGCTGTGCAGTTCAGTGTAAAGCAACTTGAAATAATCCAGTTAAACATGCTACAGAAGCTTGGATTTCATCTGTCACCTCTGCCACCATGGTCCCTTCTGGGCTACTAATTTATTTGTCTCTGTTTTTAAAAAAAATCTTTTAAATGTGCAAATTTGAATCTGCTAATTTAAGTAGCATCACAACCAGAACTCGGTTTGTTGGTAATTTGATAGAGCAGAATTCAACTTGGAACAGACCAGGCAAAGCAGAAGTAGCACAGCTGTTATTGTAAATGCCTGCAAAACATAAAAATGAATGTTCTTGCTTAAATTAAATATGAGGTCTTGAAATCTTGTAATTGAAAGTTCAGCTTCTGTAATCATACTGTTTATCTCAGATGCAGCTGACACATTCTAGTATAGCCTGGGGAACTTGGAAATGAAGGAAGCAGAAAGCCAGACCAGTGTTGCAGTCAAGACTGACTTATGTTCTGAACTGGAAACTGGAGGAGATTATAGATTGAAGTCCCAAAGTGCATTGTAGAGGTCACAAATTAATTAGCAAGGGAGTATGTTGATGGAATTGAATATATGGGTTTCATATCAGAGGGTTTGTAGTGCTAATGTGTTCTTAGTCATTGCTGAATTTGGCAGGAAGAAGATAGGGCATAACCAGCAACTCTCTTGAGTCTGTGAAATGGAGTGTAGGAGATTTGCAGATGATTTGCCTTTATGAAACAAGATTTAAGATTCAGACTTCGGGTTTCTATGGAATATCAGTATAGTTAGCATGCAGGTCTACAAATTAATTTCTTAATTAAAAGTCTTGGAGAAAACGTGCAGCAACTTAGAATTTAATTTTAGGAAAAGAAAAATTCAAATGTTGGGCTGTGGATTGATTTAATTACCTAAAATCCCTTCATTTTACTTCTGCTTTCAGTTGAGCTGCCACTGTTATTTGCTGTGAATCTTAATGTACTAATGTTTACAGAAACCTTGGACAACTAATAGAAAGACAGATGTTTCCTGATGTTGTCTTCCAGAATATCTAGTGCAGCCTATTTTTTATTTGAATAAACACATAAAACATCTTTTTTGTGTGTAACCAGTGTTTCCAGAGATAACCCAAGCCCATAGTATGAATAAAATTAATGGTTCCATTGCTCCTGTCCCATGTAGAAAAAAAAATTCTTTAATTTTTATCTGCACTAAATATATTTTGTTTTTGTTGAAGTTTATTTTATATATAGGCATTAAAATGTATCTGGTGCTACATATGTCACTATGGTTCTAGTATATGATTATGAGAATAAAATCTATGCTTCAGAACAGTAGATGTACAGACAATTAGGCAGAATTGAAATGTTACCTTATGGCATTTTAGATGAGGACAAACACTGGAACATCAGTCACAGAGCATTACAATTTAGATTTACTGTCACTGTTTCCAGACAAAATCCATTTAATGGGTAAAACTTTGCTCCCCTTTTTTTCTTAGCTATATTTCTGTTTCTCCAGCAAGATCAGATTTAACATTGGATGTTGTCCTGATAAAAGTTACCATCTAGGGTTCATATATTGAAGACTTTAATTAGAAATAGTCAATGCAATGGGTGACAGATTTCTTCTCCTGAAGACTGGCATTTGATGTACCCTGTGTTTGAAGTGATACAGGAAATCCTCATTCCCTGTTTTTCATAGGCATTTCTATTTGCTGGTTTGAGTGTTGCAGGTATTGCCTGTTCAGCTCTGTAGGGAACATACAACTCTTGTCTTTTATTTCCCCCAACAGTGGGTTTGTTTTTATTACTTAGGCAGAACAGGAAATATCATTTTAAAGCAAGATGGCAGGGTTGTGAGATCTTTCTTTACTTTTTTTCATGCATAACTGAGTTGCTCACTGTAGTTGGTAGAAGTGGGTATTTCAAGAGAGCTATTTAGGCACTGTATATTGTAATAGTTTTTTGCTAGTGTAGGCACTCTGAATGTGTTTTGTTTTTCCAGAGGTCTCAGCCTCAGTCCTCTCAAACTTCCCCTAGAACTAAGTTCTTGCAGATAGACATTGTTGGTACCACTCCTTTGTCTCATAGAAAACTACATTACTGGTTGTTCCCACAGATTTATGCAGCAGAATTTACCAAAGATGAAATTACATCAGTCTTGCTTCTGCAACGATATCTCTTTTTCTCCTGTTTAATTTAAAATTTTATCTTTCAAGTTTGATAATTTGCTGTACAGCAAGGTGATGCCACTTCACCTTTTTTTTTTTCCTCCCCTTCCTCCTCACTGAAGAAAGAAGTTGTTTCTGTTTTGGAAAACAAATATGTAATGGTCCCCAGTCATAATGAAAGATGAACATTTATGCTGTCTTTGTTTTATGTTTTAGAAAGAGGATCAAGGACTCAAGGGCAAGGTTTTTGTGGATTGATTGAGATGGAAAGGATGGATTTAGTTACCAAGTTGCTTCTGTTAAATAATCAAATTTGCCGTAGCAGTACTTATTCTAAAATTGATATACATAAAAAGAGACTCTGCAAAGTGTCTTTACAGAAATAAGGAAGCTTTTTCTCTGCTGAAGATGATTAGAATAGGAATCAATGTGCAGGGAAGGAAGGTATTGGAAAATGCAGCCTAATAGAACACCTCCCTCTGGTGGTAGATATTGCAGTTTAGTCTGTTCTGTCACACCGTGAACTGGAGCCTTCATGGTGGGGAATGCCGCTGCTGCCGAAGAGCTGGGAGGACTTACTAAGAAGATAATTGAATTGCATGTATGGTTTCCTGCCCCTGTAGCTCACTGGGTATGATGGGGGAGGTTTAGACTGCTTGACCCCCTTCAGTCTGAGTTTGTCAGGTAGTCCTTACTTTCTTCTCCTCCCCTCTTGTGCTGCTGGGATCATTTTGCCATTTTTGCTGGGCTGTAGGAATAGGCTCTGTGGATGTTGGTGCTTTAAGCAGGTAATCAGAACAGCACACACGAAACAGCTCATAGCTTCTAGCAATCATTTGGCTCGTTCTGAAAATTTAATTAATCTCTTAGTTTATTCATATTTAGCTGCTTGGTGAATTTCATGTGCCAGTCCTCAGTTTCCAAAGTAATGTCTGTAATTACTTGTACTTGAAACACAATTAGCCACCCTAAGGTAGGAGAAGGCTTGCTGTTAACTGTTTGTCTTGTAGGATATTAATGCCAAGAAACAGATTATGTAAAAAAAAAAAAATAAGCTGTTCAGGGATGGGTTCAATCTATCAATCAGGCATATGAGTTCAGCTGTAGAATTACTATTTCTAGCTCTGTTTAGGCATAACAAAAATGCTTTAAAATGCTTCTTGAAGGCATATTTTAGTTCCTTGCTTTTCATGCCCATTACACTTCAGAAAGTGTAGCAAACTAGCAGAATGTGTGAGAATAACATTTTTGATCCTTGTTTTCCTTTCTGTTTAGTAAGCATTTTATGATGGTTTTTCCTGTTCTTTCACAGCATAGTGAAAACTGCTTTTATCCCCCCCCATCCAGGCTGAACACTCACTTTTAGCTTTGTTTTGTATGTCATTAATAGAAGAACCTGTGCAACCTTGTAAATCTTTTCCAAAGCTTCAGTTGAAAAGCAAAAAATCTGGGACGTTTCCATGAGTAGGAATCCTAATTCCATGACTGTGACTGTTGTTAGACTCAGAGACAAGACTTTAGATGTGGAGGACTGGCTACAGAGCCTGTTTTTATGTACAGGATCCCAATGTTTACCAGCATTTAATTAATGCATCATTCAAGGTCAGCACATCACTGCTCTGATTTGCAGGTTGATGCTTTGCTACTGAAGACTCCCCTTTAAGGGATTCCATACTTATTGTGCTAAATAGCAACAATTTGTAAGCCATAGCTCTGGAAACACCACTGATGAAAGGCTGCTTTTCCATATCTGCATTAACTTGGAAGTGATAGCACAGGAAGTCAGATCACATCAAGTGACAAGTCATGGATACGAGAAGCAAAAGGATTGTTTTCTCCTTACACCTCTATTTTATTGCACTTTGTCTTAATATCGGGATACAGACATAGACAAGAGTGGGTGTTTTAGGCAATTGCAGCAATGATCCTCCAGCACTGACAGGCAGAAGGGTCACTTCATCTTCATAAGAGGTGCTTTAAGTTCTCGTGTCTTTGTTATATAAAAATAAGGTGAATTGAGGAGAAGTGTATTTATCTGAGTTTTCCACTGGGGGGACAGGAATGCAACATTCTGAGGAGAGCAGTTTTTTCCATTCCTTTTCCTTTTCTATACTTCTCTGGTTTCTTTGCATTAAAACAATCATCAGTATCAAAATAGTCAGCATTTGTAAGGAAAAAAAGTACATAAAATTCCATGAACCTCGGCTATTTATTCAATAGATGACTTTTTTTTGCAGCCAGTTCATATGCTGAGATGTATTCCAGCTTTTTTCTTTAGGACCAGTTGGCTAATAAGGAAAATGGATGTTGTCTTCGACTTCTTTCAACACTTCTAATGCCTTCTTCTAAAAAAACAATTCTAATAAGAAATAAACTTAGTAATTCAAAACTTCGTCATATTTTGTTACTCACAGAGAGGCATACGCAATGTTTATTTTATGTAGGCATTTGATGTCTGTGTCTGATGTTTTTGTTCCTAAAGGACTGGAAAAGAAATATGAATATTTAAACTTCACTGAAAATAAGGATGGTATGCTTAACTATGGGCTTGGTTTCTGAGCCATGGTGTTCCATAGTCGAAATTAATTGTCACGCGGTGGTTTGTGGCAACCACACCTAGGGAGAATTCTCAATGTTTGAGCTTTGGGATTTATAGACCTAAATCAACTTTTCTTTTCTTTGCCCTTGAGCTCTTGCTTTTTTTTTGTTGGTTGGTTGTTTGTTGTTGTTGCTGGCAGGTTGAACACTACTCTCCAGCCTTTCTGTATGGTTTTAGAATATGATGGAGAGGACGATAAGTGGGAGACTACATCTACTCCCTGAAGCTTCTGGACTCCTTGCATAGTTAATAAGCTCTTGCAGAAAGGTGTCAGATGAGATTTCAGTGAGTGTTCTCACTTGTATGATTAAAACATTACTTAAGTTTTCTTCATGTTTGTGTAGATTATTGAAGACACAGGTGGTCATATAAACGCTAACCACTGCAAAGTTGTTCCCCAACAACTGAGGACTGTCAGACTGGGAGTTTCCTCTCCATGTTTTCCTGTAGCTACTTCGTATGAAAGGCAGATGTGCATTACAAGAAGCATCATCATGTTGCAGTAAGCTTGAGAAGAGTGGGAATATTACCCCTTATACTTCAACATTCATTGCTTTGGTGGAAAAACCTAAATAGTGAGAAAATACTAAATCTTCCTTACAGACACACATTTCAAAGTGTTTGCTTTGGTCTGGGGCAGTGAGGCCGGGAAATTAGAGTGCCTTCTCTCCCTTTTCTTCCAGAACAGCCCCTGGGCTGTTCAAAAGAAAAGAATCTGATGAATTAGTGATTCTGGGAGATGTTTTGAGAGCTTCAGTATTGGTGGTTATTAAGATGCCCTAACTGAAAATAAGAAAGAGACAATTGATGAGTGGCTTACTACTAAGCAAGGTTTAATCTACTGCACAGGCCTTTTGTCCCTTGTGAAAATCCTCTCAATTTATGGCATAGTCAAACATTTGGGAATGCTTGAACCATAAATTTGACTATTATTGACAGAAAATGAGGCAAATGTACACGTTAATTGGAATCACATAAATTAGACTGGAGGAATTAATTAAAAAATAATAGACATATGTCTTGAAATTGGAAGGTTCTCTCTAGATATTGGAAAGGGCATGGTAAGGTGACTTGAAAGATAGCTCCAGTATAAGAAAAGCTAATTGAAACATTTCTTTTATTAAAATAGTAGTTCTTATGTGTCCAGAATAAATATGAGTTGTAATTAAATTCTGTCAGTTAACAATCCCATTTTCAAGATCTCTCATTTGTTATAAACACACCTTGGGAAGTTCGTTTCATCAGTTTGTTTCATAGGACTTGCTGCTGTTGCAAAGTGCTTGGTTTATGGGTTCATGGGTGAGTTTCCTGAACAAATGTTTCTCCCTCTTTAGGAGCATAAATTTTGATGTCTCATCACTCTGAATTTGGTTCAAAGTTGTACATTTACTAATCTGTTCAGTTTTGTAACAGGATACTAATTCTGAAAGAATTCTAGTTCTAAACATACCAAAGTTTTGGGGAATAGCAGAGGAGCATTTTTTATGGGTACTGTGCTGCTCTTGGTTTTATGCTTACATTTTTGAGCATTTTCTAGAATTGTCTCCTCTGTTGTAAAATGTCCGTGTGATGTTTTCCAAGTTGTCTTTGAGAGCAAATTCTACAGATCACAGCTGCTTAGATGTTTTCCCCAGGTACTTTTTAAAAATTCTCCCATATTTAGTTCTCCACTGTACTACCCTCAGATCATGTTAAATGTTTGTTCTTCTTAAGTGCCAGATGGATCTTCAAATGGCTGCAGGATTTTACTTTTCCTGGCTGTTAAGCAGTGGAATTGTTTGTCTTGTTTCTTGGAGTTGGTAAAACTGTTATGATTGCCATCTTTAGCAGAGGAGCATGTAAGAGTCGTCGGCAGGCTGCCCACTCAGTGTCTTACTACTAGTCCATTCTGGCATATGCCCTTCCTAACAAATAGCCACTGCACATATCATTGAAAAATAGAATTTTCTTGCAGTCATGATGGGGTGGTTGCCTTGTCTTCCTCAGTTACTGAAGTTTCATGCTTTACCCTTGCATTGGTCTCTTACCAACATGCTTTGATACAGGTTCAAGAATACACAGAATATCAATTAGTTGGGTATTAAATTGTCTTCGTGTCGTACTTTTACCAGATGCAGGTGCTGTGTAAGCTAGCTCCTCACTGATTTTACGTTTTGCAGTGTAACATAACAGTACCTTCAAGTAGAGCTTTCTCACTGTATGTGCTCTAATAAGTTAAAGTATGAATGCTAACTGTGGACCATAGGGATTCTCTGACAGAAATTTTAAAGTGGATTGTTAAAACAGGAGTTTACTCTTCATGGCTTCAGCACTTTGGGTCCTGTAACAGTCAATAATACTTATTTTTTATGTTGGCAAGTTTTCTGGAATAATGAAATTTTAGTTGAAATAATAAGTAATACTAGTAAGCCTTCTGCTTTTTATGTAAGAATGGGAAATGTGACACCCGGGTACAGAATTTTTAAGTGACCTTGATCCTGGTCTATACTAAAATAGCTACAGCAAGTAAATTGTCATTATCAGGCAGAACAAGGAGTATTTGTTTTGTAGGGAAAGCGCTCTCAGGCAATATTTCCTAGATGATAATGAAATTCCTATTTCATCAATTTGGGATTTCACAACTGCTTTGGAAATGGTGGGATCATATGCTGTAAAACTGGCAATTTTTTTCATGTCTATCATGCAATGTGTTATAAGCCTGGTTAATACAGTTGCTGTAGACTCTTTTGTACAAAACTGCATTTTCCTTCCTTAAAAACATGTCTGCATATATAATAATGACCTGAATCTTGAGTTGAAGGTCATCTGTAACAATGTTATGCTTGTTGTCTTGATAGTCTTTGCTTATTAGCTATTCATGAATTTTCTTGTTAAATAATTGGCAAAATCTGGTAGTCAAATCTAAAGCTTCCTGTGTAGCTTTGGGGTAGAATCATTTGATTGAGCCAAGGGAAATAAGGTTTATTATGGAATGTCATCTTTAAGCAAGGAGTGTCTTTTTTGGAGAGAAAACCAGCTCAGAACACACTATCATCAGGCTTCCTGGGAAGAGCCCCCCAACCTCCCACCCCTACCTTTCACCCCTCAAAAACCTAACCAACCAAAACAAACAAAATACCCTACAACAAAACTCCCACCAAGCTAAATCCCCAAAATATTGCTACATTGCATAAGCTTTACAAATAAGGTGGTGTTCTAGAACTTGATCCTTATTCCTGAGTGATAAATACATGTAATTGCAGCTCTGTTGTCTCAGTGTTTGCCACCCTTGCAGATGCATCTTTTTTATTTTGCCTTTGTAATACTTCTCTGCTTATTTGAAAAGACAATGAAATGCTTATGAAAACTCAATATATGCAACATGCAAAGCTCAGTGTTATTTGAAACTTATTAATAATGTGTTGCAATTCTTAAAAGTATAGCAATCATAAAGGATAAAGAACTCATTTCAGTTTTTCTTCATGAAGAAGAAAAGCTGAAGAGAAAATTTTGTATTTATGTATAATACCCCTAAGAGCTGAATAGCTTTCCTGTATTATACATGCTCATAACTTTAAATAAAGTTGTTTTATAGAAAATCACCTTTCTAGTATTTTTACTGCTTAATTCTTTCAGTACTTTATACTGTGAAAGCGATGAGATCTGCTGATAGATCATATAAGATTATACTGCAATTGTAATTCTGTACTTTGCAGTCTAATATATTTTATTTATATATTTATAAATAAAATTTACTATAATTAATACATACCTCTGATTCCTTTTTATGACTTTGTTTGTCACCTCTTAATGTAAGTGCTTGTGCATTCTATGGTGCATTCCCCTAATAGCCAGATATCTGTGTTTATTCTCCAAGTGGGCTAATGCATCTTTCTGTCTGCGTGTTAATTTAAAAGAAAAAAGCTTAAAACTTCTCTTGCCAAGTGGAGTTTTATTGCCAGACCGTTATTGGAGCTCTAGATTGCATTCAAGTACTGAAAGTGAAGGTTTTATCCATCTCACCTTAATTTATTATGCAAAAAGTAGTTACGTATGAATGACACTTGAAATACCTTCAGTGAGCGATGAACCAGAGAAGTCAATGGAGAGTTCTCAGTAAGTAAATAAAATCTTTAGGACTTTCAGTACTATTCCCTGGCCATACGTGAAGTTTCTCTGTTCTCAGTTCTGTGAACACATGAAGAAAAGAAGAAAATAAGGCCATAACATAAAGATTTCACAGTAGCAGTTTCAATGTCATAACATTTTTTACTTCCCATAGAGTACTCTCAGAAAGCAGTTTCTTTTAATTGTGGAACTGTTGTCTGAGTAGACTACAGTAAGTCTGTTGTGCACATTGGGGTGCTGTGGGCTGGAGACATTGGATGTTATACCAACACATTAATTTATGCTCTGTAAAAGAACAAGTTGCTCTGGGAATGAAAAACATGCAGATTGTGCATTTAATGCAGTGTAAGAAGCTAGCACTCTCCAATTAACCTTTTTTGCTAGTTCACATTGCTATGTTATGGGAACTGTAGGATTGAAGAGTAAGGAAGTGTACTATTTGCTATCAGTTAAAATAATTACTTTAAAGACTCTCATTCTCTTCCCTTAGCATGCTGTTTACTCTGACACCTCTTCCATAATATATTTGAATGAACTTATTTCTTTTTAATGAAACATCTGTTATAGGTCAGAGAATAGGAATTGTTTGTAACTTAGACTTAAAATAACCCAAAAGGAGGTTTTTGGAGATGATGTGATTTCTTATTAGCATAGCAGGAGTGCAAATGGTGAAACTGTGGCTTAGTATTAGGTCATTTCATGTAATACTTTGACATGCCTATCTTTTTCAGAAGAAATGCTATGGTCATACTTACCTTTACCTTAAGTTTTAACTGACTGTAATCACAGAAGTTAGCAGAAGCTGTGCAGGGTCATTTCCTGCTTAGTCACAGAGCCCTTAGTTAAGCAAAAGTTGAGAACTCAAGATTTTCTTAGGTATTTTGTTGGATATTGATGGCTAAAGAAAGCTACGTACTGGAATTGGGACTGTCTGATTTCTTGTGTCACAGAATCATGTATTTTAAGTGGTGGAAGGGGTTGGATGTTCTAAATATTTGTTCTTCAGGCCATGGGTGAAATGAACATGCTGGGAGGGCTCTTGTCAGTTGCTCACAGTAACCTGGTAAGAGTAACTGAATAACTGAGCTGGAAAGTTTTAGGGCTCTGCAGAAGGTGTGATTTTGTGACAACTCCAGTTTTAGGGACTAGAATCAGAAGCTGTAAAGGCAATGGCTTTCGTTATTAATGTTATTTTAGTAAAAATGGGCAAAAGATTGTCCTGCAAAAGAACTTCTTATGTGAAGTCTGGAAACAAATGCAGCTTCTTGCCTTCCTTTAGTTTAAGCTATTAGAATTAATTGTATATATAGAATATGAAATGTTTTTATTATGTTTGTCTGTTCACATAGTGGTTGTTTTGTTTAGGAAGAAATACTAAGCAGCGAAACAAAAGTAGCTCTCTTAGTATTAATATCCAGTGCATGAGAGCTCTGAGATACTCTGTTCTTGCTCAGCTATTTGAGGTACTGGGTGTGTAACCCTTGACCTCAACAAAGCAAAGGCTTTTGGAGTTTGAAGACTGATAGCTGCTTATTCCTAGCAGTTTCTCTCCCATTCAGTAATAGTTTATTGAATGCATTTCATGCATTTTATTGATAGATCTTTCCATCTACTATTTCCCCATATATGCAGGAAAGAGCAAATTTTCATGTCTTACTTTGACGTGACTCCACCATATAGTTAACAACGGGACACTTTGCAGTTTAACAAAAGAAAACACCACAGCCACCCCAAAAAGCCCCAAAAATGAAAACCACCAAACCTGAAGGCAGTGGAGAAAGGGAGACAATGTCAAGAGGAAAAAGAAAACATCTTTTCTGACAAATGGAGAAGGTTTGTGTTAAAAATTGCAAATACACATTTCATTAACTAGGAAAGGGCAGTGCAGTTTTCATGGACTTTTGGTCACCCTTGTGCATTTTGGCACAGATTTTGCTAGTATAGCGAAAGTCTCAGGAAAAATTAAAAAAAAATATTTCTCATGCCTTTCCAATTAAATAGGAACTTCTGCGAATGGTGATTAATGTCTTGCCAACTCTTGTCCTTATTTTTCCTTGTGGAGATTATTAGGTGAGGTCATTGTTCTGTCAACAGAATTGCATTCTGATTTTAATCAGAATAAAGCTTACCTTTCAAAACTTGCCAGGGTCTTGCCTGTGTCATGTGTGTATTTTTGTTTTATTTGTTAAGCAGTTAAGGCTTAACTGGATTTATTCAGGCTCAGCTCTCCTGGAAATAGTGCCAACTTTTATGGAGCTTGCAGGGAGAGCAAGGTGATCTGCAAGTTATTTGTGTTGATGAGAGCCGCTGGTTGACAGAAGCCAAATGCCCCCCCCCCCCAGAGGGACAAAATACAAGGCAGCTTCCATTTCAGTTCTTGTGTTTCAGGTGCTTGGGATCATCAGTCTTAAGGCTTTTCTCAAGTACTCTTGCTTGTAATGAAGAAGGGGTTAAAACAGGGCTGGGAGGTGTTCTCTGGTTCCACTCAGCTGAGCAGGCTAAAACTTTTTTGAAAGTTAATTGATTTGCAGTCTGAGTAAAAGTCAGTTCTGAACAGGAGGTCATGAGTTCAGGGAGGCAAAGAGCATTTCACTGCCATGGTGGATTTTGCTGCTGCGGCAGCTCTGAGCTGTTACAATTGTCGCAGCTGCCTGATTGTGGCTGCTGCAGAAAAGTGTCTGAAGCCTTCTTGATTGCACAAACACACAGATAAAATCCAGAAGCCCAATTTGGGTTAAAGTTTGTTGATAACTAGTGGGGCCTGAGTAGAATATCTTTCTGAGTCCTGTAACTCATCCATGACAAAAGGCTTCCCACTGGTTTTTCAGAGGTGTCTTGTGGAGGTAGGTGATTTCCTGTCTGCCACCTCCTCCCTTCTCCCTCTCCTCCTCCCTGGCTTTGAGCTTGCTCTTCTCCTATCTGGACTTCTGGCTGACTCTTCCATAGCAGAAGTTAAGACTTATTTTTTCTGGCAAATCACTTAAATCCTAAATCAGCATTTAGGGGCTGTTTGACTGTAGCGCTTCCCAATCCCAGTGAGTCGTGTCGGCAACCTGTGTTCCTAACACGTCATCATCTGCAAATATTTATAGATTGCTGTTTTCTGCTCTCATGACATAATAATGAGCAATCAAATACTGATTTATCTACATATTTGTGTATTGAATAAATTCTACCCTTGTATGCAATTTAGAAAAAATATACTTAGATACCAAGTAGTGGTGCACTTCATCCTCAGCTGTTTCTTTACAAGAAGAGGTGAGAGAACTAGGTGTTAAGTGAACCAAAATTCACTTGGTTGGTAGGTGTGCTTCCCGGAGGCAGAGTGTGCCAGACTGAAATCCAGTAGTGTAGCTGGTAGACTAATGCTATAATCAGTCATATATCAGGACTGCAGATTTGGGAAGAAGCTTTCAGTGGAGGATTTGCATATGAAAATATTTCCCCTCAAACCTGAACCTGTTTGGAGGCAGAGTGAGCTGGAGGGTGACATTTGTCAAACACATGGGATTTGGACTATGGGGGCAGTTTGGAGACAAGTGTGACTTGGCGTTTGCTGATAAAAAAAGAAAACTTTGAAGCCAAATAATTTGTACACATCTGTAATGTATTTTAGTGATTTACCTTCCATACCTAACTCTCTGATCTTGAATCAGTGTCAGCAACTTTTAGTACCAGCGTTAGAGTAAGTGAAGGAAGTAGAAAACACCTCAACCTTCCCCTCACCTCCTCCCACACATTCCCCCCCCAGTACCCATCAAACCAATGATGCAAAGGCAATCCCTCACCAGCTCCCCATGCCAACCTGGAACTGTAGCTGTCTACACTGGCTCTGCCAAAACTGTTACTGATGGGGTTTTATATAATGGCAGTGAAAAGTGTAACCTTCCCATAGTGCTATATTACATGCCTTGGTTCTTCCTTCGCTGGATGTCTGCTGCCTTTATGTTTCTGTACATGCTTTGTGTAAACCCTTTTGAAAATGACACCATGTGCTGTGGTAGGCTTTGAATGCTCTTGGATGGCTGAGGAAACAAGACCTTTGTGTAATTCTGAAAATGTTTTGTCTCCAGGAAATAACTTTTAAGATATTTTAAATCTGAAGTAAAAATTCGAAGGCCACTGTTTGTGTTTATCAAAGTGATCATACCTCTAGTAGTGTTTTGGGCTTATTTTTGTTACATGGGGGCTTTTGCATAAAATTTGATGATTAGACTGAGCAAGTATGATGACACATGAAATCTTGGTTTTGACAGATTTCCAGAAGAAACAGCCAGACGATGACTCTACTCCCAGCACAAGCAACAGCCAGTCAGATTTGTTCTCTGGGGAAACGAACAGTGACAACAGCAATACCTCTCTAACCACGCAGGCCGCTAACTCCAACCAGCAACTTTTGACAGAACTGAATGTAACTTCACCGAACAAAGAGGAATGTAAGTGCACGAGTCCTAAGGGAAAGCTAAGGAGGCATTTTGCTTTGTTCCCAGGTTTATGTTTCACTGACTCCCTCTGGAAGTTAATGGCCTGCCTTTTGGGGTGAAGGGAAAGGTTAGAAGCTATTCACAAAATAGACATTGATAGCTTTAACTGAAAAACAAATAGGAGTTTTAAACTAACTTTACATTTGATATATTGTATTTAATGCACATGTAAGTCATTTGATGTGTGGGAAACAATTTAATTGTGAGAAGCTCCTTCTTATCTCTTCCTTCTCCTCCATGTTAGTGGTAAATTCATATGTATATTCTAGCATCGACACCAGAATCTTGTGAAATTCGGCTTTTAAACATGATGATTTTTAATTACTGTAGTTGCACATAACACTGACTGCAATGTGTGCTTGTCTAGACTGCTACTTGCATATAACCTGTTTCATGTGCTCATTTATCTCTTCTTTCATGACATATCTTTTGTCTTTATTGAACTGTCCGGCAAAAATTCTCCCTGAAGGTAAGGTAAGTTAGAGTGCTTAGCAAACACAGTGAGATAAAATTGACTTTTAATTTTTTCTAAACCTCGGTATAAAGTTCATCTTGCATCTAATATATTGAGTTTTGAAATCTGCATTCTACAACCTAAGCTCCAATGTGTAATTTGTAGTTTCATTTTTCTCCAGTTGTAGATTTATTTTAGAAGGTGCTCTATGGAGAGAAACCCCCTTGAGCTGACATTACTTTAGGTTTTGGCTAGTGAATAGATCTACACGCTATAAGAAAATGCTTGTTTTTCAGTAGGAAAATTGCAAAAGCTACTCTGGTTCTTGAACATGTAGGCAACTGCTGAAAATGATGTTGACAAAGCACAAGGACTAAAACATCTTCCTTTCAGCTGTGTTACGCTATTTGCAAGGATGGTTTTGCCGAGTTGTCCAAGCATTTATTCTGTTTACAGGTGTGAAGAGTTTTTAATTATGCAGGTTGGCTGTGGACAAAGCATAAAATGTCATTTTGGGATTGTGGTGGTTTATTAGACTACCTAAAGTAAAACTTTTAATCTGTGATGTTGTTACCTAGCTACATTTGAGAATATTCTCAGAAATACAAGTGTCCAAATGTGTATGTTCTGTGACGACTTCTTGTCATAAGACTAAACTTGCCATGTAACTCTTGTCTCTGTTTCGTGTACACAGTTGCTGCTGACCACCCTTCCATTTCTTCTTTCTGTTCAGTGCTTCTTCAGGGGAAGCCTGTAGCCTGCTGTAAAAGCAAGGCCTTAATTCTAGCTTCCTGGAGAATTCAGGAAAACACATTATGCTTCAGCGACACATTTGGGCGTTCACAGTGCAGGGGAGTTCAGCACACTGCTCACCTATTAGCCAGTGTCACAGGGTGCCTCTGTAGTGCTTACTGGGTCAGCTTTTCTGAAAATCTGTTCCGGTAGAAATGAAATTGTGTTACAACAAAGTGCTTCTGTTGTGACTGACAAAGATTTGGTAAGTGGGAAACTGATTACTGGAATGGGAAAGAAATTAAATAGTGTCCTTCATCCTGAATTGCTGCGAGCTTGTGAGCACACACTGAACGTGATGGATATTAGGCAGCACAGCCTGCAGAGCATTTGAAAATATTGCCTATTAAAAAAACTCTCTTTATGACTTCCTGCTGGGATGTTTTTAAGTGGAGTACAGTGGAGAGATTTATTTACAGCTCTGCCTTCTCTCACATCCCCACTACCTCTTTAATGAAGCTTAATATCATTTATCAGAAATAATTATATACAGATGGAGATTTTCTGATGGATAATGACCTTATTTTGCAAGGTTCTTTCCTTTAATGAAAAATGCCCAGACTTAAATGTCTTTTTGATTTCAGTTTGAGGGTGTCTTTTTCTGTGCAATATTTATTTATTTTGCAGCATATTCTGTAAAGTATGCACTGCTCTTAGTACAGCTGTGTTCTTTAAAGACTGATACTTTTCACCGTCATGTGATGACGTACAACTGTGTTCTGTTCTGAACAAAATTGTGGTAATTCACCAGAAATCAATTGTATGGGATCATTGTGGTAATCCCTATCCAAGTGTGGGAAAATTGATGTAATCAGGAAGGATCCTCATATTTCATTCCAATCATCTCTCCTCCTTTCAAGATTTTGAGGAGAGTCTTGCATCAAGGCATTTGCCACAGTACTTGTGTCCACAGGATAAACGGGACAAAATTGCAGCGAGTCATTTAGGCAATTAAAGTCATTCACGTTACAACAACTGAAGAAAACCATAGAAATCACGTGGTAAGGTTCATACTCTGTATTAAAGAAAGTGAAAGGGTTTTTGTACTTGTTTTTAAATAGCTATTTCCTTTTTTTATCACAGAATGAATTCTATATATAGGCCTTGAGCTATATTTTGCAGGCACTCAGTTTGACAGTGTGCAACTGTTTGTGTTTTTTTGTTGTTGTTTTGATTTTATGTTAGAGTTGCATTTACATTCCTGAGTGTCTTACATATACAACCAGGTTGTAGTAACTTTCCATCTCCCACTAACCTCAGTTCTGAAGAGTTACCTACCACAATGGCTGCTGTGTCTTGTAACATCCCTCCCCCTTAGAGATGAAAGGTAATTCTCAATATCGTGTTTACAGTCAACAAAAAGGTGTTAAAAATTTATACCCAGAGACAGTGACACAACTTCAGTGATTTTTCCCCCTCCTTCCCACGTGTTTGATCTTTTATGAAATATTACTAATCATTAATTTCTTTTTTTAAATGCTGTTGAAATTGGTGAAAGGGGAATTCTATGGAATTCTTTTTTTTTCCCCTTCCACAGTACTTGTTGAGTTGCCTGTTTCTATCCAAAACCTTCAGGTCTCACCAGTTGCAGTAAATTTTCTGAAATAAACTTGCAGACAAAGAGTAATACTGATATTGGTATAGCTCTAGTTAGTCTAGAGCTGCATGTATTTTACTGGTCCATTTCTTAAGAGGTAGTTAAATCAGTCTAACTTTTGTTCTGCTGCTGCTTTATGTGCAGATAAATTTCATCTGTTCTCATTTTTCCTTCTGTCTCCTCCTTTCATTTAGGAGCTCCTAATGGTAGTTATTTCCGCATCAGTCACTATGTCTGCCAGTTGCTCTGTCAAAGATTTCCTTTTCGTATTGGGTGGGCAAGGTTTTTGATTATTTTTAGCAGACAGGAAAAAATGGATTTGACAATGGCCCTCGCTTCTCTATGTCCTTACCTTCAGCCACCAACATTCTTAAAAAAAAAAAAAAGGCAGCTTATTAAGCAAGGTTCTATGTATTTTGGTAGAGAAAAGGTCACACTGCACATGGAATAATTTTGCTTAGTTTCAGGCCTTCAATGCTTTCTTTGGGGCTGTCACATCATTTTTCTGTCACTGTATGAGCAGAGCTAAAGCTGAATCTGTGCAGGTTTGAAATTAACTGTGTTGTTATGTGACAGGAGAAATGTCAGTGTGAAGAACACTGACTCTGGCAGCTTGATCAGATTTGGTATTTCAGTAGTTTTTAGCTTCGGCTGACAGGATTTTATTTTAATTGAGTGCTTAACTTTTCTTGGCCTTCTTGAATAGCAAGAACCACAATAGAAAATGGATAAAAGGAATATCTGCTGTTTCTAAAAGACTTAAATGCTCTTCATTTCTGTGTTGAAGAATTTTTAAGAAGATAAACAAAGATCTGAGCTACTGTTATGAATGTCTGAAAATACATGGGAGATTTCAGCCCAGAAAGATGGTGATGGTCACTGACCACATCTTACCTCTCTGTGCTGAATTTTATATGCCCAAATACAAAAGTATTTCACGACTGGGTGTCTGTAAATTTTGGCTAGTTTCCTTACGCCCTTCAGAACTTGAGCCATTGCACATCAAAACTAAAACACCTTTGTCTCGAACAGTTAAATTTGCAAGATACAGTTAGAAAAATGCTGTATAAAATAGTTTATTTTATTAAGCATTTGTGTGCAGTGGAAGCACTGAAATACCCCCAGTTATGGAGTAATTTTAGTGAAGTTAATGTACATTAAGTGTACTAGTCCTGAGACAAAGGTCCAGTAGGCTTCTGTTAAAGATATCTAGCAGAAAGGTAAGAGATTGTTTTTCCTACTGTACCTATTGGATGTTTATACTCTGAATTTTATTGCTTGTTGAAGCATGACTGTGTAAAAAGCCACATAGGCTATAGCACTCAAAAAGTAATGGTATTTTTTCTCTTTGGAATAAAATAAAAATGTATGTCATTTTTTTTCAACATAAATTTGTGAAAAATGGATAAACAAGTGCATTTTTTCTTTGCTTCTTTCTTGCTGAATGGCCTTTTCTCTGACACCATGCAAAAGGTTTCTGCCAATTTTTAACAACTTCACTGGTTTTGTGTTTTGCCTGGGTTTGTGAGTAGAGTTGTAGATGACAGCTTTTCTATGTGTGCTCTGAAAATACTTCACATTTTGAGTTATTATGATGACATCCTTAACTTCAATTTGTGCTTTTTAAGGAGAGTGATTTTTAAAATGACAGTTGTTCTTGGATGTTATTCATTGTATACTTCGTAAATGCCCTGACTTGGAGAATTCAGCTGCTTATTGAAGTAGGAGTCAGTTTTGTACTTCCTGTCTTCATTTGCTTTGGGGTTTTTCCAGTTTGTTTTTTTCCTGAGGGGTGGGGGTTGTGTTTTTGTTTTGTTTTGGGTTTGGTTTTTTTCCTAATTCAGTCAATGGGCATCTTTGTTTTCTGGCTCATCTCTGACTGAAGGCTATGTGCAAACCCACTTCTGTAAGTAGTAAATGTATAAACAGACCAAGCTTGCTGCCTGGTTTTGTCTTTCTTGTCACAAATGGTTGTAGAAAGTAATTTGCTTTGTTGCTAACCTGATTTATTCTCATACCAATTTCTATGTTTTTTGCTTATTCAAAAGAATGGAGTAACTAGTGAAATTATGCCAGGCTACAGTAAAGCCCACGTGACCCAGTATTAAATTAAACTTAGACCCAAACACAACTGAGAAACCTGCAGCTGGGTGATGGTGAATAATTCTAATTTTGTTTATCAAGCCACAAGATTATCATGTATTCTTTCTCATTGTAGTCAGTTTTGTGTCTTGTATTAAGGCAAGTGGGGACACACCTCTAATACAGGATTTGCACCTGCCTACGTTTTGATGTTATAGGCATTTTTGGGTTTCTGTGCCACAGAACAAGAACTAGCTATTTCCTCAGGCTTTTGCTTTTCTTAAATTAGGTAATAGTAAAAGTTGTTTTACATAG
This sequence comes from Cyanoderma ruficeps, assembly GCA_008694505.1. Taxonomy (NCBI): domain Eukaryota; kingdom Metazoa; phylum Chordata; class Aves; order Passeriformes; family Timaliidae; genus Cyanoderma; species Cyanoderma ruficeps. The sequence continues at coordinate 14,593,871 of VZDJ01007749.1, forward strand.
TCTGGGATTTTTTTATTTTTAGCCTTGTTTTCATTAGAAGCTATTTACAAATAGTCTTTTGGTACAGTTTTTTAATGCTAATATTAACTAACTCAATCTTTTAGTTCGATTATCATTGAATCTGATCTTTTTTAATATTAATCATAAAATACATATATTTTAATATCAATGCAAGCACTTTTTCCCTCAGAATTTGTAGGGATGCTTTTAAATGTGAAACTATATTGAGTTGTGGGCTATTTGAGTTGTCTTTTGAGAAATGCCACCAGTATTAGGTGCATACTAATACTATTAGTATAGGACATAAAGGAGATTAGAAATTTGAGTAAAAAGTGTCATTATAATCTTTTCTTTGGTGAAGACATTTCTGTAATAAGTTTCCAACTATTCCAGACAGTCTCAATTTCCTACAAAGAATGTATCTGTTTTCTAGCAAGCAAAGATCTGACACAAAGATTTATGAAATGAGCACTTCTTTCTGCATCTGTGGCATGAAAATTTTGAAACATAATGAAGACCAGGGATGTTATACTACTTTTAATTGTTCTTCTGATTTATAGTCACTTTACATTGCAGAGTTGACAGTGTATCCTACAGTCCCATTTATTAGAGTCAAATGACCCTATGGAACACAAAATAGAAACACAGTCACATTGGAAAAATGTGGGTTAGAGCTGCACAGCTATTGAGGTTAAATAAAATGGTTTATAAAAATGTTATTTAACTGTTGGTTTCGAAAGAGTGTTTTTACAGTTCAAGTTACACTTACAAAGAAGGAGAATATAACATCTATTACTGAGGATAAACAGGTAACAAAGTGAGACAATAGTAGGGAAGAAGGTGGGATCTGAATCCTGTCTCCCTTTACTTCATTACAGTTGTTAAATTTACCATCCACTCAGCAACAAAGCAGTCCAGCTTTCATTTCCTGCTCCAAAAGCTTCATGCAGACAAAAATCCACAAAAGTACCTGAAGGCCAATTTGTAAAACTAGATTTTTAAAAGTATTTTTTAATGTTATGTAATCCTCTTAACTGTGTAGTAATGGCATCACTTAGATGATCATGCCTCTTGCCCATTCTGCAGCAAATAAGCAACTCTTAAGTGTTGGAAAGTTCTTTTGCCTTTTTTCCTTAAAGATAGCACAGTCTGTCTGTGCAGACTGAACTTAAAGAGGTTTATGTTCCCATTTGTTTATGTATTGGTGTTCGTAATCAATGACTGCCTTCAGAGTCAATTGTGTAGATTGATTAGATTATGTCTCTCCCAACTCAGGAAATGTACAACTAGGTTAACTGGTTTGGACAGGTTTTCCAAGGTGGGTCCTTTCCTGCATTGCAAATAGCCATGAAATGGTTCCTGTCCTGGCTAGAGCACTGCTGTCCAAGGAAATTCAGCTCTTACTACCTTCTTCCAGCCTGTTGCATTCAAGGGGCCATGTGGCTTATCTGGGAAGGAAGCATCACAGTACCAAAAGCTCAAAGTGGAGTTCCTTTGTCCTTATGTTACTGTGGTCACATGTTACTGAGCTTCAGGCTCCTCCACTTAGTTTTCATCTTCGTTCATTATCTGGCTTGCAGCTTTTGTGGCATCTGAAATTGTTTCAATGTGTTACTGTAATTTAGACTTTTTACCCACATACTAACTTAGATTTGCTCCATTCTGCATCTCTTTCTCTGCACAGTAAGAACTTCTGAGTGCTGATGTGTGTACCCTGGGCTCAAACTTAGTGCTTCTTCAGGCAGCAAGAAGAGGGGATTAAACACCCTAGTATTTAACTTTTTTCCTGCATAGGAGACTCTGACTGAGTGCAGTCACTTCACTTTACAGACTTGAGGAAGAGGAAACAACAAGTTGCCCTGACTCAGGGATGCCCTCGGAACAAGTACTGCTTGGCAGCAGTTAACATAGTTCAGGAAGGGAGGCAGAAGGGCATTCTGAAGGACAGTTTAAACATACAGAATTTAGAACAGTACACAATAGTAAATAATAGCAATGCTAATGTATCCATAGAAATAGAAGCAATATATAAAATTTTACTACTTTGGATAATTAGAGAAATTTGGTTTGAATCTGTGTTTCCAATCAATATATTTTGAGTACAGGTAACAGTAAGTTATGGAGAACGGTGGATATCAGAAGCCAAAAACATTGCAATTACATTAACAAGACCTATTGTATTAATGTATAATAAGTTTTGAGTCATCCTGTATTGTCCTTTATTAATTCTATGTTTGAATTTGCAAACTTGAGGATTCTCAAAATTCTCACAATTTATCTGATTTCTTCAGTAAGTTTTAGTATTTTTACATTTAAAATTATCTTCTCTCGGGATTACATTATCCCTGGGCAGTGGCTGCTTGTGTTTCAAAGAGGAGTTGCAAATGTCAGAAACCATACACTGGAAAAAATAGGAGCAGAATCTGTTGTGTTATCTGTTAATTGGGTATAGAGTAGAAAGATATTTCTGTTCTTCCATTTTAATGTCTTGTTTGTGCTGAGCAAAAAAGAGCTTTACAGCCCTCTGGGTTATGTTTGAAGCTAGACAAGTGGCCTTTCACTGTGAACTGAAGTGTTTTATGTAGCACAGTTAAATAACCTTGAAAAATTTACTTTTTTGGCAATGAAGATGCAGATGTATCCTGAATCATGTGAAGTTGTAAGCCTACCTTTGTGAATAGCCAAGATGGACTGGTGTTCTATTGTTATGACTTCCCTTTTCTTTCCCACACACAGAATTTTAATCAAAGCTGTGAGAAATATACTGTTCTGTTTCAAACAATACAAATATACCTGAATTAGCAGTTATGTATACCAAAAGACTCCACGTAGTGACTTCCACATAGAACTGCACAGTCAAGCCCACAGTACTGAATTATGCATGACAATTTTAATGGTGGAACAAAAGGAGTAGCAGAAGGAAATGCTGCGAAGTACGTGCTGCCTTCACTGGTTATTAGGCACTAGTGTACATGCATGCAAATCCCAAGATACTCTTTATTAAAACTCTGGTGCTGTGCTATACAAATCAAAGCTGTATGAAAGCCATACCTAATGAGGGAAGAATAAATAACAGGGAAACTCTGACAAAGGGAAGTGCAGAGTGCATACCAACTTATTGTACTTTAGAGAGAGTGAGAAATAAAGTTCTTACATTTGGTTGGATGCTGAAAGTATCAGCTAGTGTAAATATTTACTTTACAATAATTGAAAAGATTAGTCTTATTTGTTAGTCCGCAGTGATGATGCCTCTCACTGTCTATTCAGTGAAAACTGGGAGAATGTAACTAAAATTATTTACAGAAGAGCTGCTGCATTTTAAGAGGCAGCTGCGTCTAAACTCAGTTCATTGAAATTCTGTACCCTGTTGAATTTATTACTTACACACGTTCTATGTTGAAACCAAATACTTGGTGTCTGAAAGTAGAGACTGACTTAACAGACCTGCTCTGTAGTGTTTTTGAATATGCAGAAGCTTTCACTAGAAAACTTGTTAAGTATTCTGTTTCAGTATTGGGTTTTTTCCCAAATGCACCAAACCCTACACCAAGCATTTTTGAGCCTTTTTTTGCAATAGTACTACTAAGATAGATCAAGATGACTTTTTCCAGGCCAGAATATAAAAAAAATGAAAATATTATGTTGTAAAAAATTATTTCTGTTCACTTGACCATTTCTGGTTTTTAAGAAGAGGTTGTTCCTTGCTAGTGCTGTCAGGCTTGAAGCCAACACCACTTTGGTGATACCAGGATGCTTGATCCATCCACCCAGGATGCAGTATTTTTGGTTAGGAAAGGATCCACCCTGGGACTCCCAGGCCTCCTCACTGCAAAAGCAAGCTTGTCTCTTCTCATATGCAGACTTGACCCTGCAGAGAGATCCCCACCACTCCCCTCCCCTTACCTGTGCAGTTCAGCTATTTCTCACCAGCTCCCTCCTTACCAGCCTGGAGAATCCAACAGTGCCTTGCAAAGCTGTCTGTAACATCTGCCAGCTGCTTATGCTGTTGCCTGTCACAAATAGCAATTTCTTATGTCAGATTCAGTAGTTTCCCATGTCCTGATGTTTGCTTAACCTCAGGCCAGGAGCTGATGAGTGCCCTCAGTGTTGGCCTGCAGGCCAAGAACTGGCTTCTTGGCCATTATAACCACCCATTAAAAGATCACCCATTGCACAGGTATGAAATGGTGTGTGTTGCTGGAGGGACTTCCTGGGAGAACAAAAAACTCAACAAGTTTATTGGTCCTTCTCTGGTAAATTGAGAGCGTAAAACTCTGTTCCCAAGCGGACTTCATTGAAATCCAATGCACCGAACTAAGTTCCTCACATCTTTCCTCCTCAACTTAAAGTGTTACAAAGCTATGAGTATTTCAGGGTATAAAAAGTTGCTTGAGACCTGAAATTAATGAAAAATTAAAATGAAGGAAAGCTTCAAGAGGGAGCATCCCAGAAAGAAACAAAAATAGTTTTCTAACTTACTAACAGGCCAGCTTGAAAATACTTGAAAAGGTAAAAACATTGCCACAGTCACAGTGCTGCTTTCCAGATATGCAAAGACCAGGGTGGGGGGGAGTAGTTTTAGTATTTTTCAGTGCATGAAGACCTAATGTTAAAGGTTATCTTGTTATACTAAGCTCTGTTATATTGCCACCAAGTATTACTATATCACGAACAGTTTAGTGCAAGCTTGATTATTGGTAGTTTGATAGCCAAACTCTAGTAGATCTAACTCAATTTCAGGCTCTCTAGCATCTTGCCATTTATAATATCCAATTTTCAAAGCTATGATGTGCTGTCACCATTGGAAATGCTACTGTCAATTTGTCTTGGCTTCCCTGCATGGAGTTTATTTTTTTATTTATTTTTACTGCAAGTCACTGTGTACACTCAATTGGTTGCTATTTTAACAAGATCTCTGGAGAAGTCCTCAACGATGATGCATGTTAAGAAAAAAGGTAGAAAGCAATTTACTACCAAGCAGATGCCAGATGAGTGGGTGAGAGTCCAGAGCCGAAAAACCTTAAACATGGAAAGAGCTTGTTTAGCATATACTTGTGCCACACTTACAACACATAATGAGAACAAGATAAGAGGCAAAGTCATTATCTCACTGGAGTCAGTAACAAGGTTTGGTATCAGAGAAGTGATCACTTTGTCCCTTGTGTTACTTGTGGGTCACTTAAATACATTTCTAGCATTGCAGTTATGGTGTGTATTTTCCTAAAAATGTCTCTTGAAATATTTATAAAGTATATTTTAAAAAGTGTAACTTTGTCCCAACTTTTCATCTATTTTTTTTTTTACCACAAGACATTCAGATTCATCTGGGAAAGAAGTACTGAGAGCAGAGCTACTTCCGTATGTGCTCTCCAAAGATGGGTGCTCCTCTGTGTTTTATGTTCCTAAGTATAATCTTGATGTGGTTTTAAATGTTAAATATAGATGGTGTTTTGAGACATACAATCTTCTCTGTTTCCAGGTGGGCCATGCACAGGTACAGCTCATGCCTCGTTAACCACACCAACCAAAAGATCTTGCGACTCAGGTATGTGTTTTGTGGGATCAAGGAATTAGGTTTGGCATTATATTTAGCAGTTGTAGTTTAATAGCAAAGGGTAATAATCATATCTGGCAAATGCCAAATGAGAATAAATATTGTTGTTTTGGTGACAGAAATGTACATATAAAAGGATTATTATGGCAGATAGTTCATCTGAGAATCCTGTTAAACATAATTCTAAAAATACACTCTGTTTTCAGTTAATCTTTATAAAAACAAGACATAGAGGAGCAATCAGTTTGGCTAATGACTGTGACAGTTTTATGGAAATCCTGCCCTTGAAATGCAAAGTGTTAAGTAGAAAACTGTTCTAAGCACATTGACTTTCCCTGACTGAAGATACAGTATAGACAGCTGGTCTTTGTATTGAGACTAAATTTTACCTGCTTTGGGTCCTTATGATGCCTTTATTTCAATATGCAGGATGTAGATGAATAATGTCTCACAGAGCTGATATTACTAGTGGGATGTTAGATCATTGCCAGGCTGAAGTCACTGCTTCTGCATCGGATCTGTCCTGAAGAACCATGTGTGCACTCACTCAGTCAGGCAGCTGAGTTACCTGCATTGGCTCAGGTCTTCTCCAGGCTTTGGTTTTGTGTGGATTGAAGAGAACTCACACAATCCTTTCCACCAGGACCACTGTTGAAAGCAATAATGTCTGAGGGAGTGCTGGATGCATAGGTAGTGGTAATATTCTTGAAGTCTGTATTTCCAAAATAATTTTTGCCTATATTTGCATCTCTGTGCAGAAAGGAAGGGTATTACAGCTTGAGTAAGGACCCTTGCTCTTCAAGGAGGTCAAGGGAAATTTCCTCTGAAGTCATTCTTTCAAAAAGTGTTTCAAGCTCCTGTTCATTGAGCTGAACCGTAGTTATTGCATAGGTGAGTGTTGTTAGCTTGCAGCAGGTGCGTGGTGGTACAAGTTGGCTTGTTCTGCAGTGAAGGAAGGTTACAGGGAAGCTGCATTACCTTGCTCTTGGTGCAGGTGCAACCTTCTCAAGTAACACTTGATAATCTGTCACAGTGAGTGGTGTTTGCCAAAGAACTGATTTTGGAACTGGAAGGTAGTTCTTCAAAACAGGAAGACTGGATTTTCTTTTTTGTGTAGCCATGAAGGTGTATCTAAACAAGATGGAATGTTTGCCATTATATCCCTTGCAAACTAATCTGCTTTGCTCATGGTATTACTATTTTGTATTTTCTTTATATGCTAGCTGTTGTAATGTTCAGCTGGTTTTCATGGCAGAGTAATGTAAAAGCTTGCTATGATGCTACAGATACAGTAAACTGAGAGTACCATTGGAAATTTTTTGTGTGGGTGCTCAGCAAAAATAAATGTAAGTTCATTATTTGGAGTGTCAAATGGCACCAATAAAAGCTCCTTGGAGTAAGCAAATGAAACCATGAGACATAAAGAAAAATGTCTTGGCTAACTTTGCTCGGTAGTTCTCCTCTTCAGTTTGTGCTCTTGTTTGGTCTGTACATGCTTGTATGTTTTTCATTTACTGTATTTTTAAGAAAATGAGGAAATTAACTTAATTTGATACCACAACTTTAATCTTCAGTTAACTAAATCTACTGATTTTGTATTACCTCAATTTTGCTTCAGGTTTTTACATTATTTGCTCGTTATCTACATATTATCTTTATAGTCCCTTACATGAATGAACCTGGTACGAGGAGTTAGTTTTCTTCTCCACATCCTGAATTTTTAGCAAACTTTCATTTTTAAAATAAATTGCCATGTTGTCATGGGAGTTGACAAGAAAACATTGGCTATAAAATATTACCCAGAAGTGCTGTGACATCTTCAGACATGAGCAACATACCATGTAGGTGAACATTTCCCAGGGTTTAACCACAAGGCCAAAAATTAGCCCCGTTATTTACTGTGAAAAAATTAACTCTATCCCAGCCAAAACCAGCACATTCCTGCAGACTAGAATCACTTCGGCTTCCTGGGAAGCTACTTGAATGATGCAAGCAGTATTTGTCAACATTACACATTGTTTATAAGCCTATTTTCTGTAAGTATTCTGTTTTTGTTCTACTTGGGAGAGCTTTGAATAAAAAATGTTATGTTGGATTTTATCTGTGTAGTTCTGTTCACCCTTCAAGCATAGTTTTTCACCAAAGTTCCCTAAATCAGCATTTGGGACAGAAAATTAGAAATCTAACTTCCTTATCTTATATGTAAGTTTCCATCAGAATATTAAGGAAGGAGACAAACCTTTCCTATTTTATCAGCATGAGTGTAAAAATTGAAGAAAGATCAAAACAATAAATCTGCCAAGGTACAGGAAAAGTTCTTGTAGAGAAAAAAGAGGTTTTACCTAATGCACTTGTCAACCTGCATGCTGTAGGACCTGTTCTGATAAAAAATAGTATTATGACACCAAAGAGTGGGGTTTTTCCTCCTGTTCACCAGAATCTTCACTGTGGTAAAAGTATTTCTATTCCAGTGTACCCACAGGACAAGGATTATAATGAAAAGAATGAATAAAGCCTTGCAATCATTAGTTTGGATGATGCCTCAAAGGCTTCTGAGCACTGGCAGTCTGAGGATTTTGTAGGGAGAAAGATGGGGCTGTGTGGCCCGGTGTACAGCTTCTTATGTATTTTGATTTGTTTCTTAATGGTTGGGTAATGTGACGATTGATGGCAGCTGCTGGGAGGCTTGCTCTGGTCTGCAGGGCATCCACATCCCATTTGTATCAGGTGCCCGTGTTGGGAAAGTGCAGTACCAAGTAGCATATTAGTATTGTTTTTTCTGCTGTACAACTTCGGTGATGATTTACTACACAACTCTAAACTGCCAGATTTTATAACATTTTCATGCAGCTTAAGGAAGCTTGGAAAAAAATTGATGGAGCTATGTGAGTGTGCTCAGTTAATTTTTAATTGTGTAGTAGAGAAGGTGGTAGAAACAGGCAGATAAAATGTGGTAATGATACAATCAATTCATACATTATATCCATAAAGTTGGTGAGGTTTAAGTACTTTATTTCTCAGTAGCAGTTCAAGAGAAATGTGCATCTGTAATATTTTGTATAGTTATATGTGTAGATAGCTCACATTTTATGAGAGTATCTGTGTGAGGTAGATTGTTGTGGTGATGTTTACATTGTACAAGATGAGAATCTGTCTCTTCTCTCCGTGTGTTTTCTAGTTTAAAATTTTGGTTTAGAAGATGGAAATAATTATTTCACTGCTTGAGTAAGGCAGTTAAACAGGGCTGTGGTCCTTTTTGAAGTCTCAAATTTATTGATGTTCTTGTTCTAAGATATGTGCTTGCTTGTAACAATGCCAGGAATCCAAATGCTTTGAGGTTGAACCTGCACAATTGAGAGGACAGCCTTTGAGGAATTATAGGAAGGTCAGGTTGTGGAAATAGAAGTACACAGATTTTGAGCCTGAGCGAAAACCATGAAATCATTACATTGATATGATCACTTTTTTATCAAACCTTATGTGCTGAGGAAGGACAAAAGGACCACATACACCACGAATTAGATTTTCTTTTTTAATTGCTCTAAAATGTTAAACTCCTGAGCAAAAAATACACAAAAGATTACTGAAGGGGGCTTTATAGCACTAAACCAACTTTGAGGTCTGTTTTTCATTGGTGTTCCAAGGGACTATTAAGGTGTTCTTTAGTGTTTGACTTCTGGAGGGCACTGTGTTGAAATCCAGTCTTGGAGCTCTCTCACCTACAAAAAAGTGATGATAGAACAGCCTTTGAGCAGCACAGTGAATCACCCAGCCCCAGCAATAACAGTGCCCATTAGGGACGCTCTTCCCCCTCCCTCTGCTCAGTTTCCAGCTGTACTAATAGAGCAGCAGTTCAAGCAAGGCTGTAAATAAAAGTTACAACCTAATAGGTGGGTGTTGAAGTGGAACGGACGGGAGCTGAGGCATGGAGGCCTTATTGCTGCTCATCAGCAATTACAAACAGGATGAAGTGCCTGGGCCTGGCATTGATACAGCAGGAGCTGGTAGAGGCTGGGAGATGACGCTGTACCATGATCAGATGATGTATGTTGATGGCTTTTTACTGCCTCAGCTTATTGCCTATTTCTGTGACATGCTGGATTATCTGTTCTGTGCTCCCATATCTATTTGGATGGACTGATTGGTTTCCTCTCCTCCTGGTTATCTAAGAGCCTTCTCGAAGTGTTACGATGATTGTAGATTAAAATTCTCCTGGTGGTAAGGATCATAATAGTCATAGCAGTAAACAGAATTAAGGACTTGCTCTAATTGTATGATTTATTTCCACTCTTTTCTTTCTCAGCTTCACAAAGCCACTCTTGTTCATTAAAAACAGTGGATATGGTTCACCTGATCTTTCTTTTCCACTGAAGGTATCCCATAATTTTAGACTAATTGAGTTAGTTGGAGAATCCAAGGTGATGTGTTTGTGGTCAATACATCAAATAGTTCGTTAAAAGTCAGCTATAGCTGTGATGATCCTTGCCTCTGAGTTTAAAAACGTCAGCTGTTCCTGGGAAGGTTTATAAGAGCTTGTTAGCACGCAATAATTGGTGATATTTTTTTGGTAAAAAAGTCTTTCTTGATTTTTGTCTGTCACAGTCTAGCACATTTCTGTGCTAGACATCTAAATCATTGCTTTACTAAACTGCAGTGAAAAAAAGCCTTGATTTTTAGTCCATATTTGCTTTGATCTAAAGAGAAGTTTTGCAAGCATCTTCATAGTTCGTACATTAATCACTCATGCTGTTTACTTTTGAAGAGAATTTTCTTCCAAGTAGTGGAAAAAACACGGCATTCAGAAATGAAAAGGCGTGCAGCAGCGTGACAGCATATGAAAACAGTGACTCCTGTCCCTGTCTGTTCAGTACAGGCAGGATAAAATAAATAGATTATTTTTTTATCATCTTACAGTATTAGGACAAGAATACTTTTATCTGCCTGTGTTAAAGTACACTAAACTAAGATGAATAGAAACTTTTTACAGTATTACTTCAAAATTAACTTTCACACTTAGTGGCTCCTAGGCGTATCTTTTCTTTGCATTGATGATCAGGTGAGGAAACTGGATAGCTGAGGTGGCCAAAGCAATGAAAAATGTATCGTGGCTGTGAAAGCTTTTGTTCACATGCTGTATGGATAAATTACAAATACTTAAGAGACATACCAGTAATTTTTGTTTAGGAGTAACTCCTTTTTCTTACCAGTCTGTTGAAGTCATTTTTGAAAGGACTGTTGGCCATAAAATAAAATCGTTGTTGTGGAATAAGATAAATAGATGAACACAATAACTTACATGCTTATTAATGTTTCCCATTTTATAGCATTTTATTCCCCAAAACCACACTAACTCATATCAGTTCTCCTAAGAGCATGTGAGGCAGTCTTACATGATCTCCAAGAAGGAAAACTCCTGGATATAAGAACAGTTTAATAATTAAATAAAAATAAATTGTAAAGAAGGAAAATAGCAAAAAGGAGAGAGAAATAACCAGCTTTTGCCTGAGAGTTCCTGAGCAGCAGCCCCTGGCCAGCTTTACCCCTAGTCTATATGCTGATAGATCATAAGGCATGGAACATTCAGTGGGGTCAGCTGTCCTGGCTGTGTCCCCTCCCAGCTTATTGTGCCCTCCAGCCCCTCTCACTGGTGAGGTGAGCAGCTGAAAAGCCCTTTACTGTGTGTAAACCTTGCTTAGCAACATCTAAAACATCAGTGTGTTACCAGCATTATTTTCATCCCAAATCCAAAGCACAGCACTCTACCAGCTACTAGGAAGAAAATTCCAGTGGAAACCAGGACACTATCTCATGCAAAAATTGGGATTTAGTGTATGCTGGCACGAGTGGCAGAAATGTGCAGTAATTCAGGTAGATTTTGCTTATTCAGAGGTTCTTAGGTTAGAATCAACCATTTTTTTCCCTTGGGAGGAGGGAAAAAGCCCAGCCCAGTAGAATAGAAGTAAAAAGCAATAATCAAAATCTCCCTGTGGGTGGGGAATGTGTGAGCTCCTGGCCTGTGTGAGCTCCCAGCAGGTGCTGACACACAGAGCTCTGGGTACCTCATAGTGCTCCCAGCTGTCTGAGGTCAGTTCCAGTTCAACGTCCTAACAGAAAATGTCCTTCAAGTACTTTCAACTGTTATTCCCACTATCTTTATTTATCCTCTCAAATCACCCAAATTCATCTTCTTTTATCCTTTGTGCAGTTCAGATAAGCCCTTGAAACTTTTTCATTCTTTACCAAATAACCCCTTTAAGACTTTCTGGGTTTGTGTAAGTCCATTCCTCAGCTTTCACTTGTCTTTATCTCTTTTTGCTCCTTTTGTTTCAAATTTTTCATCTGTTTTCATTTCCATATTCTGAATCCTAGAAAAAAGAACAACTTAGAAGAAAATGTACTTGGGTCAATAGGACAGGATGATCTCTTGAGAGGAGTTCACATTGAATTGTCTGCCAGTAAGAAAATTATTTTGAATGTCAAACCAAAGGTACCAGATGATAGAAATAAAAACTATCTGGATTAACTGTGTTAGGAACAGTGTAGGTAGTTGATTAAGAGATTTTTCCCCTCTACTTGGCAGTGGAATAAGTACCCTCAGAGGCTGTGAAGTCTTAGTCTTTGAAAACTTTTGAAAATGGACCAGACCCTGAGCAACCTGATCCAATTTCTTTGATGTTTTACTCTGCATCAAGCAGGAGGCTGAACTGCATGACCTCCAGAAATCCCTTCCAACCTAATTTTTCCAGTGACACTAATGGAAAACAAATACGATACGAGTGTTTAGAGATACTTAGTCTAACCTCAGTAGCATTCATAGCACTTAATGAAAACAGAGGTCTGGAAGTACAGGGAAGCATTTAATGCCTCAAGCACTGTGGAGAGGAGCCAGGAGAGAGACTCTTGAAAAGGTGGGACAGTTGGGATGGTCAGTGCAAAGCAAAGAGCTGGGAGAGCAGTCCATGCAGCACTGTTCTCTTGGGCCATGAGCAGGATAAATGACCTGAGCTTTTGTAAATGAGACTCTCCTGTCCTGAAAAAACGTGTGCTGCTGCCCTCAGCATTTTCTCACACTTTCTCTATGTTTTTCAGTCTGGTTGGTGAAATCGTTGCCAAATACAAAACTATGCAGTTAAAAGGTGACTGTCTTAAAATTCAGATATTGCCATCTCTTTTTACCAATGTCTTAGGGAACTGTGGCGAAGGATTTGTCTTCAGTTTGTTGAAACTGAAGCGCAAATATTTTGGCCTTTATGTATACTTTAGTTAAAATGAAACAGGTTTACCTTGATTATTTTTTAGTGGTTTCATGCCATGTTTAGTTTTCAGAACTCTCAAGATCTCTGTGGTTAATTAAATGATCTCTGACAGTAGGTATATACTATGAAAGAATATACATCTATTACCCTTACATAACATTGTTCTCCCAACAGCTCTGAACTCCTTGTTTTATAACCAGAGACTGCTGGAAAAATTGCATCTCATAACTTTAAACAAAGCACATCTCCATTAATTTCAAGGGTAAAGAAATCAGGGTTGTACATCTTGCATTTCTCACCTACACTCTACTGGAAGAGGATTTGGTAAGCCTAGGGTTTGTTTTAATTTTGACAATATGGAGAATGTCACAAAGAATAGCTGAGATCATTAACTTTAAAGACCTGTCTCCTGTCAGGCTGAAGAATTGAATTGATTTTACCTCGGCAGTCAGCACCCTGATCTGATCTGTTCAGATCAGACAGCTTCCTTACAGGTATGCTTTAGCAAATGTGACACATAATTTTAAATTTCTAATTATAAACTTCTAGTTCATAATTTTAAAATTGTTACTTTACTGCACTGGAGATTTTTTAAATGAAATTAAGCATTAAATAACTGGCCTGAAATATATTTGAAACAAATAGCCACTTTCATTTACTTTTTAATTCAATTCTGTGGGTTTTTTGCTATTTTAAAATACATGTAACCTGCAGGGAGCAAATCCATGATCAAATTCCTGCTGTACTTTTTTATGTGAGTGCCCCAAAGGTTTCATCCGACTCTTGATGAAGTTCGCTATTCTGACTAATTATTTAAGTGAGCATCACACTACTTGTAAGAAAAGTTTTCATTATTTTCATTTAGATGGTCGTTTTCATAAGGACTTCTGAAATATATGAAGGTAATTTTAAAGCCTTTTGGAAGTATTCTTTAGTCTGTTGAATATACACAGGGAAAGTGTATCTTCCTAGAAGGTGAGGAAGTTGTGTGCGTGACTGTTCCCTGAACATACAGGTGATGTCTTTTTCCTGTTTCTCTTCCAAATTATTTCTGTAACATGAACTTTGAGGAATAACTAATGACTAATGAGAGCAACATCTTGGAGGAAAAGAGGATTGAAAAAGAGATGGATATAAGTGTCATGGGTTGACGCTGGGCAAATGCCAGTGCACCCATGAGTGTATAGTTTTTAATAAACTACTGCGAGATGTGGCCGGAACAGAGCAGAAGCAGGCCTATCACTTGGAATAGAAAAAGACATTTATTAACCTACATGACAATAGACAACAAACACAAGAAAAGAACCCAATCACCCAAAGGCAGAATAAGAAACTTCTCACAACACTTTTCCTCCTCCCCCCAATTTCCATCCTTTGCAATGCTCGACAGTTGACACCAGCACGTACCCACATATCTACTTGCTTAAACCTTCCACGACCCTGGGTTCCTAACAAGCCGTTATCCCTTAAAAAGACAATCCTTAATCCATCCAGAGAAAGAGAGAGTCTCTCTTGCAACCACAGACACCCCCCGCACAGGGAAAACACAGGTCCATCTTCCCGTGCTCCCATGTCACCCATGGCACCACCCAGAAAATTCTACCATGGTGACCCTCTCCCTCCCTGTCACAGTGCTCTCACCACCGTACAGGGACTAAGACTAGATAGGGCTCCTTTAAGGATGTTTGGCCCAGTACCAAAAACCAGCCATCTCTTCCACTGGGACTAGCAGCCCCCCCCCAAATTCAACCCCTGGGGCGGAGGGCTCCAAAAACAGGCCACAGAGTCTTTAGCTTGAACCAAAAAAATCCACCCAAAATACAGTCTCATTTATACTCAGAAGAGTCAGGGTCTGTCTATNTCAAACCATGACAATAAGATACAAAACAGTGCATGTACTGTTGCATCCTCCAAGTTTCACTGATCTGTTTTTCCTTCTCCCTTGGTCTTTGGTTCAGGTTAGTGTAGAAGCTTCCCAAATATCTCCAAACAGTAAGAACTGCCTGGTAAACCAGCCTGACTTCTGGTGGACTGCAGACACCAATCAGGTACACAGGAATTGTGTCCTCTGCCAGTACTGGTTGTTTCCCCCTACCAAAAAAATTGCTAGAAAAAGTAACACAGTCAAAATATAACCTGATTGTTAAGCTTTACTTAAAGTAACAGAATTAAAACCAAGTATACTTTGAAGATGGATTAGCTGTACATTTCAGAACCTTCTCACAGTGCATTCAGGAAAATTTTTATCAAAATACAAGAGCTCTTAGGGTTTTTCCCTTGTCATTAATCAGGTACTATCCTTGGAACTATAGTCTCTCATGGCAAGATTTCTGTTAGTAATGACATCACTGAAGTTCTGCAGTTAAAAGACAAATCAGTTTTTTGAAAGAAAAATATTGGTAAGTATTTTTTGCACTGCTAGCAGGCAAGAGTTCTTTACAATTCCTCTTCTGAATATCTCTCTTAGCCTTGGAAAACCCTCATTATACCAGTGGGGGAAGGGTCTACTGAGGAAAACTCTGTGTATGAGTGAAAAATAACAGAGCAAATATTTTCTATATAGAACTGGTTTTAGGCTATTAGTTTGAAGAGTTACCTTCCTGAATACTGTATACCATCTGATTGATGAGGACATTGCTAGAGTATACCACTAGGATTTGGAAGCAGAGCAGCACCGCTTATTTATGCACACTGGAGTTGACTAGCAAGTATGAAATATTTATAGCATTATCTGTTCTTGCTAATCATATTTTAGAGAACTTCACAAAGCATAAGAAGAGTCTCATTAAAGTCAGCAAAACCAAAACTATGATATTGCTGAATGCTTTTAAATTTCTTACTTTATCAGAACCAGTGTGAGCTTATTTGTGTGTACTTCTACATGCATATTCAGATATGTAAATATGCATATTTGAATACTACTGAGCACTTTTCAGGTGCTGTGGAATGGCCACAATGTTCATGATTTGTCTTCATCATGTGTATTACCGTTATGACTTTTTTCTTCCTACTTGTGTCTTGTTCTTCCCTTTAGCTATTTGGCCATGTGCATTATCCCTTCACTTAATAATTCTGTTCCGATTATTCAGGCCATATAGGATGTCATGTGTTCTCCAGCTTCACGTGTTACCAGAATTGGCCTTTGTCTCTGTCCCAGCCCTAACCCTGTACTATTAAAGTACATAATTTAATAACAAAGAAAGAAATTTAAATCAATGCCATAAAATACGTCTTTTGTAAATTTTTTTTGAGTGTAGTGTTGTGGTCCTTTTTCTCTTCTGGCCTTTTCAAGGTTCATTCTTTATAATAGTCTGAATATATGAAGATGAGGTGCTGCTTGTGAGCCTTTACAAAAACTCCCACCAACAACCTAAACCAGCTTCCCTTAGCATCCCTAGAATAGTATCAAACTTCTACCCTGCATCAATTTCCCCAGTAATCGAGGGAATGGGGATTCAACCTCATGCCTGTACACACCAGCAGTCACTGTGTGAGTATGATGTTGCTGTCAGCAGCTGTTTTTAAACATCTTCTTCAGGTGTTTACCCTTGGAGCGTGAGATGAACAGCAGGCCAGGACTGTCCAACCTGTTCTCTCTTCACAAGCTCATCTGTTGTGGCTCTGGAGATTTGCAGACTTCTCCCATGGGTGTAATTTAGGAAAGGAACCCCACTCACGTAGTTTTCTAAACAAAATCCTTCTGCCAGCCAGCAGCAGTAGAGGTGGCCATTGCCTTAGGAAATGCTCTAATTGAAATGCCCAAAGTTAATCCATCAAAGGAACTGCACGGTACAGGTGCCTGAATACATTTAAATATGTGCTTGTTTGAAGCAATCTGGTATATATAACTAAAAATGTTTGAGAAATAAATTAGCATTTCTATTAACTAAGACATGCTGACATCAGAGTATGGGGGAAGTAATCCAAAAGCTTAAATATAAAACAGATGTAGAATAGGAACCTAAATACAAGATGAAAACTAATTAGCTTTTCATGTTATTTAACAATTATGAATTTTATTGACAGGAAAGGATAATAGCCATTTTCACACTTTTTCCAATTTAACTTAGCTAAAATGCACGCAGGAGCCTGTGTAGTTCACAATTTGTCATACATTTTCAACATGCATTAGGTGAGTCTCTTCTGTTTCATTAGAGATGGTAGTTAACACCATCATTAAGTTACCCTGCTGTATAGTATACTTCCTTTTTCCAGGGGATAATACTGACAATGCAGGTTTAGAGGAGAACAAAAAATGTGAATGGGGGGAAGGAATCGGTGTTAGATTTTATTTTCTTATCCATGCATCTTAGAAGGAAGAAAGGCTGAGGGTGGGAGAGAGCTCAGGAGACTGATCCAACCTCCCCATTCAGAGCAGAGTCACCTAGACCAGGCTGGGGCCCGTGTCTAGTCAGGTTTTGAGTACCTTCCACAAACCCACCTGGGCGACTTGTGCCAGTGTCAGGTCTCCCCTACAGTAAGAAAGCATTTTCTTATGTGCAAGTGGAATGTTACCCAAACTGTATGCGTGGCTATGCCCCCACACTTGTCTGTTTTCCTGAAATCATAATAATACTTTTTCAGTCACATACATACATACATGTATATGTATATCCTCTTTTTGAGCAACACATCCTGTGTGCCAGCTCTCATTTTGGAGAAATGAAGCTGTGCTGTTGTTGAACACAAAAATACCACTTACATCCAAAGCAGTATACACGCTAAGTTTCTTTTTTATTTTTCCATTTTTATTTTTGAGGGTTTATTTGTTTGTTTGTTGGGGTTTTTTTAAATTAATCCAACACTTCAAGTCTGTAATGGAATCCTTTTTCTTAGCTCTATTGCAAAAGGGGAAAGAGAGTTTTTCTGTCGAGAGTTTGGAGCACATCAGTAATGTTTCACATTTGGAACATCTTGCAGCAATTCTTCCACTTATGTGTCTCAAACAGGCTGAAAGTTGTGGGGGGTTTTTTTGGTTGTTTTTACTCATTAGAGCCAGAAACAACAACTATTGCATGGTTGTGGTGATGGATGAGAAATAGTAACTTACGTAATGCAACTTACGGTTGTTATTTATAGTCTCCAGTGTGATTTCATGGAGAGCCTCCTGAGGCAAAGAAGCAACTGATGGGATGTAAGTTCTGTAGAGACTGTTCCCATGTGGTCTCTCGATTCCTCGTTGTATAGGGACATTGAGTTTTAGTGCAGTTGCTTTTAAACTCTATGGAGGGGAAAAAAATAAATCTGTGAAATAATGATGCTGAGGATCCTGCAATGATACTAGAAAAGAGATTGTGTGGCTAGATATTACCAAAGGGCTTATGTAAGATATTTTGAAGACATCTATCTGTAGTGTTTTAAAAAAACACTGAGGTGAATTCACAAAAGAAATAGATTTCTTAGAGTGTGAGTGCTTCCAAAGAGGTGCGCAGCCTTGAGATGCAGTCACAATTGTGTGAGAAGACAAGATAGGATGTTCATTTCAATGAAATATCAGAGTTTCAGGACGTTTTCCACAGCTATACAGCAATAGGGAGGGACTGAGGCAGTCACAGCTGTCAGACTCAGCTTATGAGGTGTTAGTCTTGAATTTCTGTTTCTCCATTAACAGTCAACAAGCAAAAGGGCTTTGGAACAACTATGTTAATTTTAGATTCATTTGAACTAGAGAGATTATTTTAAATGATGATTCTGGTAAATGTGATAGGGAAGATTTGTATAGAGGCAGTTTTCTCTAGATGAAATTTTTAATGCATAATCAACATGCCAGGCAGTTAAGTAATCCCTCATCTAAGAACAGAATAATGAATAATAAAAAAAAACCCAACAAAACAAACAACAACTAGAAATTGGCAGCAAGCTATTGCTCAAATTTTAGTTAATCCATGTTACATACTTATTGTCTGTGACTATGCAAGTTTCTTCATGGACAGAGGTTTTAACAGCTTAAGCTGCTTCTAAAATAGTTTCGGGGGAGATGGCAGTAATGTTTGAGGATTCATTAAAGACTGCTTGTTCTGGTGTTTGCACAGACAGTTGAGATCATAAATGCCAGTCTGTGTGATGGGTTCTTTATGATAAGAAAAAAAAAACCTGACTGAGTGCCTCAAAAGCTGTCGTGAAACCAGAGATTAAACAGATTCATCTTCTTGAAGAAGGCAGCAGCAGAGGAGGGATCCTCTTTCTCTTACTATTTTCCCATCTCTCCCATCCTTCCTCCTCCCCTGTTAAGTTTTGTTAGCCCACATCTCTGTTGGCCTAGAGCATCCCACCCTCCCCCACAATGCCATGGAGGAGCCATCATGATTGTAACTGAAGCCATCTGCATGCAGCCTGCAGACTCCTCCAGGGCGGGAGAGCAAGGGAGTGGAATTCAGCTCTGGTGCGATTTTTTTAGAAAAATTTTGAAGGGAGAACATAAGTAATGAAGATGAGAACAGTGACAGTGAGAAACAAATGTGAGTCTCTGTCCATGACATAACAGTTTTAGGAACACTGCTCTGCTTGTTGATTCCAGATAAGCCTCCAGTTTCAGCCTTGCCTAACTGAACTTCTTTGTTCTCTCATTTCAAATGTGAGTTTGATACACAATTGGAAGGATCTCCAACATCACATATCAGTTAGAAGAATCCTTGTTTCTTAACTCAGAATTAAAATTGCAATGGGAGTGTGTCAGTAGCAGTTACTCTGCTGAGCAGTTTCTTCCTCAAATTTTGGGGATTTCTCATCCTTATTGTTCATTTTTACAAAGAACTTTTATGATTTTTTGACGTTTGTGGGTAAAAGAAGAACATTTTTGTTTTTCTCTCAGGCTGGGTATTTGTTGGTTTAGGTGCAGTACTGAAATGCAAGTTGAGCATGGAAAATGTTTCTTAGGAGCAAAGGAAGAAGTAATTGTTGAATGAACCAACCTTTTGAGAAAAGCCACTGCCAGTCATTGGCTGAGGGAATCCTCTTCTAGCCTTTTTCGGTTGTTTAAAGGTTCATATTGGGAATTTACTCTTGATTCCAGTTGCAGCACTTCAGCCTGTATTCCTAGGGGGTTTTTTTCAGTTGCACTCCAGGTAGTAAAGCTATGTATGACAATTTCATTTTGCTATCAGATCTTTGAACTTTAAGGTTGCAAGATTCCAGGTGCTGGAAGATGTATTTTGTCTCCTGTATTGCATGTATCAGTATCGTGAAAAGTAATGTAATCTGGAAGAAATGCACACAGGACTGACTCTAAAAGGTCTAATTTCTGCTCTGTGCCTTCTCCTTGCTCGTTGTACTTGCCCATGGGGAGATGGATATGTGTGTGCTGTGGGTCTGTTTTGTGGTGAGTATTAGCTTGGACTCCTGTCTTCAAGGCCCTGGGCAATCAGTGATCAGAGGGATGGTGCTGTCCCTGAGAGCCAGGTTGAGTTTACCCCAGTGCTAATTGTTTTAGTTTATGGCAGAAACTGATTATTACTGATACACGTTGTAAAAAAATGAGATATCTCTAATTTCTGTGATAATGACTAACTCATGTTAATATTCAGTTAGTCATTACCAATTAACAGAAAGTGTGTTATTAAGTATTTTCATTTGTAGGACAACTAGCCTGACTTGAGGTCGCTGGTTTTTTTCATTAAGTCATATGGTTTCATTAACTCATTAGACACTGGTTGACTCACACCATGAATCCCTTATTTGGACTAAAGGAAGAGCAGACCACTATGGTTTCCATCAGCGTAATTCTGAAAGCTGCCAGAATAGTTTATATTTCCAGAAGCCAAGATGTGTGGGAGGCAGCTGTTCCATAATGGCAGTGTACTCGTTTCTTTGAGTAGTGAATAAACTGCAAATGGTGTAGATCTCCATCTGGGGCAGCAAGGTGGGCTGGAGCAGGTTTTACTGAACGCTGAGTCAGCCAGGTCACAGGACAGAATCTGCCTGTTGGAGGGGGTGCCCTTAATACTCAAGGCTAGCCTGGTGTTCTGGGCACTCTGAAAACAAGTGTCCATGGGACAGGACTGTTGGCCTTGGAGTATGAGTTGGGATCTCTGTTCAGGAGTCAGGCAGTCTGTTCAGAGGATCTTTCCATTGAACTGTTTTCTCCGGAGATTTAAGACAGGACTAGTTGTCCCATAGCTGTATTAATGCATTATACACTTCTTTCTTTTCCTTGCCAAAGACTCCTGCACAACCAAGCATGCAGGGTGAAGTACATTATGTACTGAATGTTAGTTTAGGCCTAATATATGTATTTTGTAAGGTGTAAATTATAATCTGTGATACTGATCAAAAAGGTGGATGTCTTGAGGCACACATCAGATAAAATCATTGCAGCTTAATAAAAACTTATCACCTGTATGCAGTGCAGAAAGCAATTTGCTCTTCTATGAAATGTGAGATACAGAGGCTTTATACTTGTTGTAAAGCCAGACACATTTTCAGCATATCTTGAGAGTGGTATGACAGCAATAAAGTATGTCCCAGTTAGACAAGGTGTATATTTGTGATGGCTGTAACAGTGGGGTACAACAGCTGGAAAAATACTGTGACACAAGGGCTGAAACACAGGTAAGAAATGCGAATTAGTCTGTGCTCCATGTGAGGAGCCAGGAGGAGTTAACAGAGCATCCCCAAAGGGAGAAGCTACCAAGTATTCCAAGTCTGACTTCTTTATGTATTTACTCAAGGAAAGTCACGATGTTGATAAGCAGTGGCTCAGGTGAGATGGTGACATAACAAGGTTATGGGCTGTGTTGTATCCATGGCAGTTACCTTTTCTTGCCTAATCCAGAACAGCACAAAGCAGACATAAGCAATGGAATTGTAGAAAAATGGTACAGACATGTTCAATAGGTTACCATCCTGCCAAAAAGATAGATTTAGCCTGTTATTTGTCGGATTAATGTTGGTTCAAAAGGGATTTAACTCAGCTAATGGGCTTTTTTTTTCCTTGTTCACCATCATACAGTAGAATACTGACTGATTACAGTAATGTCTTTCAGCAGCTCCTTGCAGCACTACAACAAACAATATAATTTTTAGTGCAGTTGGGATTAGATTTATTTGCAGCTCTTATTACAAAGAAATAAAGCACTGATTCTGCTATGCACAGATCTGAGAATGGAAAATGTCTTTTCTGACCTGACGTGGATTGCAGAGCTACAGATCCACTGAAATGTCATGTCTCTTAACATGCCACAAAAACAAGGCTTGGCCATCTAAAAGTTCACTCAGTAATGTGCATTCCATGTGCTACTCCAGAACCCTTGTCAATACCCTCTCCATTGTAAAAAAAAAAGACTGAAAAAAAGGCCCTATGCTACCTGAAGTAAGACTGTTGTAAACTTTAACTTCTAAAGGCTTTCCACACACCATTTTCTTACAAGCTGAAATTTATGAAGTTATTAATGCACATAGTATTCTGACTAATACTTTAGAAATGGCTGAGCATTTGGAATTTATAGGATGTATGTACAGATCATGCTTATTTTCTTTGGGGTTGTATTGTTGGTGTATACTAATTTACATTTAAATTGTTATCCATGTGGAAAGAGTGGGAAGCATGGTATGGTGCTTTCATGTACCGCCTTCAGTCATAAGAGATACAATTTACAAGCTGTGCTTGAAAAATCCCTCTCCTGCCCAGGGAGGAAATAGGTCAAACCTGTGCTCAGTTATTTGTCATCACTTCAGTCAGTTTGTGTGGGGACACCAAAGGCGGCACACAGGAGAAAATAAATGAGATGGCAGATGAAGCCTGCAATTGTTTAGGATGGTGTATGTTCTACATGTATCTCTGTATGACCCAGCCAAGGCTGGAAGGAAACTAATCAGTTCATTTTATATTCAATACTGACAGCAGGAGGGGTTCTTATAGGCAACAAAGATAATTTGTCCTTTACTTGATGCTTATTTTGGTTGGTAAGAAAACATGCATATGCAATTGAATGGGAGGTATCACACTGCTTGGTGGTGACCCCAGCTGAGAGCAATATACCTTCAGTCTGCCTAAAGGGATGCCTCAGTGAGGAAATTCTAATATTTTTCCTAAAATATTTGTTGTGAATACGACAGATTCACAGTCGGAGAGTGAGGCTTCTCCCGTGAAACGGCCACGGCTACTGGATGACAGTAATGACAGGCCTGAAGAAACCAGATCCAAACAGAAGAGTAGACGTCGATGCTTCCAGTGCCAAACAAAACTGGAACTAGTCCAGCAGGAGCTGGGATCGTGTCGCTGTGGTGAGTACTGTGTCAGTAGCGTCCGCCTTCCGAACGCAGCCGCGCTCACGTCCGTGTCACACGTGGAAATACAGAGAACACTCGCGTTTTTCACCTTGGATACGTGCTTTAAACAGAAGCTGTAGCTTCCACTGGTAGCAAAAAGTTATAATTAGTTCCTGTCTAATTTCCTCTTCGAAACTTTGGCCTTGATGTACTGCCTTGTCTCAAGAGATGTCAGAAATTAATGAATTTAACTTCAGAAGTCCCTGTAAGGCAGGAAGGGCATCATACCCACTTGACAGGAGAAGAAGCACAAAGCACATCAATAAATATGCAAAGAAGGTTTCTATAGGGTGTAAAGGAACATAGGTCAGTATCTGCTTCTGCTTGTTATAATTACATTAATATTAAAAACTTCAAAAACCCCCTCTAACTGAAAGTATTTTCATTCTCACACTTAGTTTGGAGGGGGGAGATTTAGTGTTCACTATACACTTAAAATCATCCAACTTGGCTTTCCCAAGGTTCATATTAGTTCAGATAGTTGAATTGAGGACAATAATCCCATGCAGACAGCTAATTTTGGGTTTCATATTAAATGCAAATAATCTTTCTGAAACAATAATTAATGTAACTAGATTCCACAGGAGATGCTCTCTCCTTCATGGAACAGTTGCGTTCTTAACTGGATTAAATGTGCTTGTTAGACCCAGTGATAATGCATGTGGTAGTTTTACCTGCTAATTATATTTTCATATAATCATGTGTTGAAGGTTGCATTGAACTCTCTGACAAGGTTTGTATTGGTACATTTGGAGAGAAGTTTGTTTCAGTTACTCCATTATGTCTCAGGCAGGGGATAATTTCCAAAGGATCTGCACAGATGATAGGTGCAATTCACGTTGCACCTGTGAAACATAAAATCCTGCGTTAAAACCATTTTCTGGAGAGAAGGCATATCCTTCTAAGCAGCAGTATGGAGGGGAAGAGTGGGCTGAAGTAGTTACAAAGGCAGTTAATCCTATACTGGATACCAAATGCCAAGTGAAGAGAGGCAGTAGAAAGCTGCAAAGATTTTGTTATGCTTTGTTCTCTTCAGCATCTGTCTGTCTTCAGGCTGTAGAGATTACTGTTGTGTTGGGCACTTTTGGACATGAGATTGGCTTTGTTTCACTATTGGAGCACTGGCACAGAACTAACATACATTATCTGTGAAGCCACCAAACATGAAATCAAAAGCTGTAATGTTGAAATTCTTGTTAGGGAAGTCATGTGTCAGGATACTTTGAAGTGTCTGGTAACATTTTTATCAAACTGAAGAAATTCAGGGCTATCAATGACACGTTTTGGTATGGCTCTTTCTGCTCAGCATGGTAAGCAGGAATTTCTGCTCTTGGTCTGCTGTTGTCATGTAGACAACAACTCAGGCTGCTCACAGGTAGCTGACTGAAATAGCAGAATGGTCCCTAATATTGGGAGCAAGAGAGTTTGAATTTTGGGGTGGATTGGATAAATGATTGCTTAACCATTATGTAACATCATTAATGTTTCTTTCCTGCATTCTGCAATATTGGAGCTATGTAAGAGCAATTAAGTTGAAAGCAACTTTTAAAAAGCCTTTTTATTGATCAGTAATGCTTTTAAAATTATAAAATAAGACCTGCCTTTTTTTTTTTTCTGTGAACTGGATTAAAGATATATTTGGTTGGTTCCTCTCAAGTTTTCATGAAGTGGTTCCATAATTCAATACTGTTGCAATATAAATGTTGTAGGAATCATTCTTTAATTTTCTTCTACTGGATATATATATAGCTTTATGGAAGTATTTCTGTTAAAGTTCATAAAATGTGTTAATAAAACATGAATGTGAAAAAAAATCTGAATTCCTCAGCAATAAGTGAGGAGATGAAAATTTGCATTCCTGTATTGCATCCTATATAGTTTATAGTTTCTATTATAAACATTTCTATTCCATACTTTTAATGAGAAAATAGAAGGCAGGAGTCTATTTCCATGTGTACAACAGGGCTGAAAAAACTGGGAATCTTTGGTTTCTGTGCAGTTGCAATCTTTTATCAATACTGTGTGCAGTAAGGGTGTGTTACCTGTGCTCTGATGTTGTGTGGTTGTGGGCATACCCTGTGCCACTTATATTTCGTAGTCAGATTAATAAGAAGGAAGCAAAATGTTACCACTGAGCAGCACAGGGCACCTCAGCTTCACATCACCCAGACTGCTTTGCCAAGCAGCAGCATGTGGCTCTGGTCAGTTTTAAAAATGCTGCCTGCGAAACCATTCTTGCCAGCTTGTCCTGCTGTCTGTAAAATTAGGTTACTTTAGGTCATAAATGACAAGCCCATTCAGAAATCGTGGGAGGAGGTGATGGAAATGCAGTAGAACAAATCTGTCAAATTTTCATTTGTTTAAAATATTTCCTAAATCCACACATGACTGGGTTATCCTTTTCTGTCCTAATGTGAAGCACAGGTAATGATGTGTGGTCAGGTGGAGGTGATGGGATAGAATCAACTGGTGTAAAATAAGCACATGCACTCTTCAAAAATAATGGTCAACATAGAACATTGTTTGAACTGATCTTTGAACCACTGCTATTAGATTCTTGGCATCTTAATCCTGAACTGAAGCAATGGGAAAAATGGGGGGAACCCCTCCCAGTTTTAAACATTAAGAGAAAATCTGATATCAGGATCAATAAAAAGGCAGACACCAACTTCAGAATGACAAATGTGTGGGTTTGCTTGAATGTAAGGAAAAAGGACTTAAAGCATAAAAGTGTTGTTCTAAAGCTGTGTCTGAAACAGTCTTGTTAAAATCCAAATAAACTCCACAGACCAACAGTTTAATTGTTTACTGTTGCACATCTTCTTGTCCTAATGTTAAAAGAACTGGAAATCATCTTCCTTTCTGATGGTTTGTCCTGGTGAGTCCTCCAGTGAGATTTCTAGTGAGACATAGTGGAAAGGAAAATACATACATAGTGAATGATGTTTTTTTTTAATGTGGACATATCTGCAAATCCTGGTCCAGTTAACTGAGTCTTGTCCAACAAGGCACAGCTTCTTTGGCAAGGAGACAGAGAGAGTGACGGGTGCTTTACATGGGCTCAGATATCTTTGGGAGGCTGCAGTCTTGGCTCTCCTGTCTCCTGTAAGCCCTGTCCAGAAAGAGGTGATGCGGCTGAGCTCGTTCCTTTGGCACTACATGAAATTTTAGACAGATTTGACAATGCTGCAGGGCTTTGCTGTGAAGAACAACAATTCACTACTGAGAAGGGAGTTCCAGCAATTCAAACACAACATTTTTCAGATGTAGAAAGATTTGTTTGTTTTCATACACACATACTCTCAAGATTTTTTTCATTCTTCTTCAGCTCTGTTCAAGTTATTAACTGCTGACAAGAAATTCACATCTCATAAATAATGCTTAAGAGCCATTGCTGTATAAATTGAATGTGTTATGAATTGTGATGGGCCTTTTTGTAGCATTCTATGCCTGGAGCAGGAAGAACAGAGGATGTCATTTTCATTAATTTCTAATGAGGTGCCAATTAAAGCTAAGGAAGGAACTCAGAAGGGAAGAGTCACAGAGCTCCCCTGAATCCTGTGCCCTGGGGCTGTCAAACGAGTGTGCTGCCAAGCCTCCTCTGAAAGTTCCAGTAAATTACAAACTCATCCAGAGCACACACAAGACAAATTCAGCTTCTCTTTGATCTTCAAAAGAGCAATTTGTAAGACGAGTTCTGAGCCTTTTCACACAGCAAGCTGGGAGAAGTGGTAGGAATTGTTAATTGCTGATGCACTTTGCAAGCTCCAGTGAGAAAGAGAAAATTTAAAATGAATTTTCATTTTGAGCTTCTGACAGGATAACCTTTATATCAACACCACTAAAGCAAAATCAGCTTCCTGTGCACTGTTTGTAGGTGACAGTAAAGAGTAGACAAGTCCTGCAGACAGCAGCATTCTCTAGTTTCGGCTGGATGGAGCTTCCAATAGTTCAGTGTCTTACAATGGGTAATGACTTTACTGAAATAATTTTTATTTAATATTAGATATAGGAGTCAGTTTTATCATCAAAGAATTGCAGGAATCATAGTCTTCAAGTTACACTGTGTTAGAGCATTTCTGCAAGCAGTCTGAAATCAACTGCCTGTGAGCCTGGATCTGAAAAGGAAGTTGTTGCCTCAGTGGTGTCATAGCTGGGTGGTTACCAGAGAGTTGCTTCAAAACTAGGGGCAGTGAATGTGCGAGTGGAAGTAGGTGTAAAACCCCAAGTTCTGGAAATGTATTGTAAAAAGGACAGGTTGATTAGTTGCAAATTACACTATAAATTTCTAAGCCTGCTTTCAATTGCTTGACTAGATGTATATTGCTACTAAATAAGTTGGGTACAGTTTTAAAAGACACTGAGCTGTAAACTTTTAATCTATAGAAATTATTTGCACAGAAAGTAAAACTTAATTTTGTGGAAGAGGGTTACAATTTTACAGTAAAAAGTAGTTCTGGTGCCACTGTTTCTGTAAAACCAACATGCAGAAGTCTGCAGTGACCGCGTTGTTGGAATTGCATGAGAAATATGAGGATATTCTAGATAATCAGTAAAGGAATTTTACATTTGTCATGATAGATCCACTTCTAGTCAGCAGTTAAAGAAAAATTAGTGTAGCATGCCAGCTCTGCAGCAGCTTTTGTGTAGAAGGGGTTGGTGTTTGTAGGCCACATCCTTTTGGGTGTGGATGTACCTCAGACTCCACCTGTCTCTTGGCAGTCATGGGGGTGAGATGATGAGCCCTGCAAAGCAAGCCAGGCTTTAGCTTCTAGTAGCAGTGCCATTTGTTTGTGTGCTTCTCAGATAGGAATAGTAATGTTTTTCATGTTCTTGGGCCAGAGGAGATACTTAAGGGAGATACTTAAGAGGATGGGAAGGTGTTGAAACCTTCCAGCTTGATCACACATAAAAAATATTTCTTCAGTCATGTTACATTCTGATCAAATGCTTGGTAGCCATATTTCTTGCCTGTGTGGACAAGAAAGCTTTTCTTGGAATTTTACTGACCTGGGTTATGTTGTAAGAATCTACAGTTTCCTGGAATGCATCTGGCCTAACAGCTGTGCACTCGCTGCTGCTCTTGGGGGAGGCTGCTCCGAGCACTAACCTCAAGCAGAGATGAAGGCAGAATGTGGCGGTTTGGAATTTTAATTTATGAGATGTTGGCAAGTACTGATGTTTGTCTGTTTTTTGATTGGAAGGGATGCAGTTCACAAGTGGCCTCTACAGCAGTAAGACTGAGCCAGGAAACAAGAGTCAAACTTGGCCATTCAGCCAGAGAGCCACCTCGGGGTGCTGCGCACCTGGAATTGAGGGTGGAGCACATGGCCCACCACAGACTGCTCCTTTAGAAGGGCAGAAATTCCCTTCCTGGTGCTTATTTTTCCACATCCCTGTTTCTAGTTTAGTTCTGTATAGAGCTCTAATATCTGA
This sequence comes from Cyanoderma ruficeps, assembly GCA_008694505.1. Lineage (NCBI taxonomy): Eukaryota > Metazoa > Chordata > Aves > Passeriformes > Timaliidae > Cyanoderma > Cyanoderma ruficeps. Next base: position 14,622,383 of record VZDJ01007749.1, read on the forward strand.
ATCTGCTGAAATTCTTTTCTTGGTGTTAATGTTGGTTTATTTTGTTTTGGTCTAAGCACAGGGATAAGAGGGAGAGAAAAACAGACTCCTGTCGAGTACCAGCAGAAACAAAATACATCCACACAGCAGAGACTGTACCTATTTTACAGATAAAATGGCAGCAAGTCTCACTGTCATTGAGTAATCAAAAAAGTGGAAGAAAAGCAGCTGCAGATTCTTAACTTTGATAACAGAACTGCTCGTCTGTAAACACAGGAGATTAAGCACTTGTTTGGATTGTGCCAAAATAAATTTGGAGTGATTTGATTTACTTAGTTAATTTAGAAATAATCTTCAGAAGGAAAAAATAAACAGATTTGAATAGATAAGCTGTTCCATCTTTATACAAAGTTGTCAAACATGTATTGAAACTAATGTTTCTTTAAAACTTGGTAAAATATTAAATCGTAGTTCCATTTCCATGGAACCTTTTTCTGTGGAGGAGAATTTGTAATAGTGCTGGTAAATTCACTTTCTAGATGGATAAGGTTTATCTGGTACAAACTAAAATGGTTTCAGGGCATGATTATGTCTTGGTGTAACAGATGTACTTCCATTGATTAAGATGAAATATGCACAGTGCTTCTGGAGAATATGAGTCAGCCAGTTCTGTAAGAAGTATTAAAATAAATCTTATTAGTGACCGGTTATGTACTGCAGTTCTGGCAAGTCTTACTGTCAGCCTGTAAGATGTACCACATTCAGCTGTCTTGTGTTGGCTCTTCTCCTAAGGGAGTTGCTCCCAGAATAGTTATTTTGCTTCAGCCATTTCAGGAATGTCCAGCATCTTACCTTATATTGCTGCAATTATTAAAAAGATACCCAAAACCCCACAAAGTCTACTGATGTTTGAACTCAGAGAGAGGGGGGTTGTTTTGTTGTATTTTATGAAGGTGTTGTTCCAAGGCTCCAATTTAATTGATAGGGAATAGGAGCTGTTAGCTAATAATGTTGGTCTTTCTAACTAATATGTATTCTGAAAGTACTGGAAATCAAGAAGTAGTTGATTAATTGGTGCATCATAGATTCCAAGTGTAGGACCCAGAAAAATGCTTTCGTGTCTAGGTTTCAGAAAAGCTGTCCACAGCTTTAAAAGTGCTAATGGAGTTCATGCTCCTTATAATTAGAAATTATGAAATACTGTTTGAAGAGGCTCCAGTATATTTCTCCAGCTTGTTCAATTAACGTGGGTTTCTTACAGGATGTGCTGATTTTCATTTCTTCCATTGTGCTACCAAAGTTTGGCAATATTGATTTAGTAATGTGTCCTTACCTTCCTGTAGTCCCAGTCAGTGCATGTAATTGTAATGGGCTACTCTTAAGTCCCCAAGTTCTCCTTAAGTAAAACAAGTTAGGGTGTTCCTTCTAAGAACAAAAGTGGGTTTATTTTGACATTACTGATTTGGTAAGTCCTCCAGACCTTCTGGGAGTTTTTAAATGGAAAATGAAGTACTGGGTGAAAAACCAGCATTTTGTAGGTGTGCCACATTGTCTCTTCTTCCCTACATACCTCTGTTGTGGTTACAGAAGAATGAAGTGTATCCATAAAGTGAAACATGATGCAGTTTTTAATTGTCTTGTATGCACAAGAGACACACAGCTTAGTGAACTTGAACATAAAAGTCTATCTGAGACTGCCTTTAGGGAAGTATTTGCTCAGTTTCTGAGTCATTTTTTTTCTTATGACAAAAGGACAGATAAGTCCCCCTAAAAGTGATTAAAACATGTTTATCCATGTGTTAACCAACAACTGTACACAGAAGTACTGATTCTAGTAGTGTTTAATATTTAAGTAGATACAGAAGGCCCAAAAATATGACACAATAATCTGACAAATCCTGAAGCAACATTACCAGCTAGTTAACTGACCACGAGGTAAAGCTTAGGTAGGAAGAAGTGCAAATTTTGCTGATGAAAATCTAAATTATTCACAAGAATAAATGCAGAAAGAATATAGCCACAACTGCTGCATCAGAACTGGGAGGGGAAAAAGGATATTGAAGGAATTGTCTAAATTTGCTTGAAAAGTCAGGGTTCTTTCCAGGAGCTAGAGTATTTTTCCCCTCCAAGCTAAATAAATAAAATCTTATCTTAGAGGAAAATACCACCTGTGGCCCTAAATTACATAATTCAGTTATATGAAGATGTTAAAGGTACTGAGACTTGAGACTACTTGATGTGGATGTTCTAAGGAAATTGATGTCCTAAGGAAGTGGCATTAATGGCATTAAGATCAGTGTGCATCAGTTTTCACAAAAGTAAAAAGAGCAGTATTCGTCTGTGTCAGGGCCTTTTAGTATTAGGTATTACTGGCCTTGGAGGAAAGTTTCAAGAGCTGAAAAACTGTATCAATGGATATTATAATCACTTATGAGTATTCAGTAAGTTTTTAAAAGTAATATATTTATTTACTGTATCTTTATATCTTCTGAATGCAAATACTTACAGAGGTGTTCAGAGCTGTTAAACATTCCTGAGTTGCTGAAAGTTTTGCAAGTTACAGGCATGAGTCTTAACTGTATGGGGGTCCTGCCATATTCTGAACAAGCAGGAGCCAGGAATGTTTTGTAAGTCTACATCAAAAGCAAAAAAAGTGGAAGTATACATTGCTCTAAGCATTTGTTTTCCTTTGTGGTATAAATGGGGCTTCTGAATGGAGCTCTGTTTTCCTGTGATTAGAAGAATTACTCTTGACATAGATTGCAAGAGGCTACAGTAACAGAAAACTTTCATGGAGCAGAAGGTGTAATCTAAGAGACCTTGGACATAAGGTGTAAAGCGGGAATGAAGACATAAAACACATTTTATTTAGGTTTAAAAGAGGTAGAGGTGCTTCACTCTTGTTTGGCCAGCAAGCCTAGCTGCTGTCAGACTGTAGATCACTGTGGTGCAACCTCTAGGAAGCTGCTGAAACCCAGGGCATAAATCATGCAACTCAGGAAGTATACTGAAAGTCAAACCTGGAATCGTATTCAGCAAGTGATGAAGTCAAAATACATGCAGGATCCAGGAGAACTGTTAGAATTAATGCAGCACATACTGGATATTGGTACAGGCCCTTTCATTATTCATTCCAGTTCTTTATTAGTAGCCTTATCTTTCCTGCGTTTTCATTGGGCTAAACAAAATTACACACATACATTATTGAATCGCTAGGTATTGCTTGCTGTTTTAATTAACTTTCTGGGTACACTTCAGCTTTTAATTAAATTCCCAGCTTCTGGGAGAAGTGTATTAGCTCAGGTGGGCTTGGTGTAAAGAATTCTAGAAGTATTAATGCTCGTGCAGCTCTTTTTAAAGTGTTAAATACTGCACAAGTCCCTGCTCTGACCTTAGGAGAGCTCTGTCATCCACCTGCCGTTTCTCAGGACACTTTAATTAAGGTTTCACACCATTCGAATCTAGAGAGTCTACACTGCACAAATCTTAATATGTTGAGTAAGAAACAAATGCCTCTTGATAAGCTGGTATAACCCATGGAAGATCTAATTTTATTGCAGTACTAACATTTGCAATAGTGTAACCTGTTAGTATGAGTCGCCTCTACTTCGTTAGCTGCCTTGGACACTAGGAGGCCTTTTTGGCATAATTCTGCTTTTTTACTGTACATTCTGTTGTTTGGATTCATTTTCCCACATACTACAGGATATAACCTTGTGACACTAGGAATGATTTGGGAGGTGCAGTGTTATTTCGGTGTGGCTTGGTCAGGCAAACAGGGCAGTGAATATTCCTTTTACAAGTGGAGCAGTGATAGTAATTCTTCTTGAATACACCATTGCAAAACCTCACAATTATTCAAATAAGGAAACTTTTCACCTACCTAAAGTCTAAACTTTTAATTTAGAACCTTGCTTTTCCTCTCCTTAAAATAACTTGATCGTTGATGTTCACTATCTGATATCTCACTTGATGCTGTAAGTTGTTGGAAGCAAAATGGTTTCTCCAAAAATTCTCTTGTTAAAGTTTAACCAGTCTTGGTTGGCTGTTTGAGGTTTTTTTCCCTGCCTTTGTGGTTCAGTAATCGCACAAGCCTTTGGTGAAAAATGTTTCTTCCAGTTATATCGACAGATTACATGACAAATTAAAATGCAAATTTTCTGGGAAGTTACATCCTTTATCACAGATGAACTGGGACCAGAGCCCAGTTCTGCAGAGATTTCACCAGAGCAGTAACCCAGCAGTTGTGGTGGTTGGAGAGTGACCTTGTGGTGTCACAGCTGCTGCTTGTGCCTGACTGCTGTGGGTGAAAGCTGAGACTAAAAACCAGGGACAGTGTATAAGGTGAGAAGGGGAGCCTACAGATGTCATTGTCACTACTGTGTAAGTCAGTGACCTCTGAGGTATGAAGCAGTTTAGAACTATTGATTGCATGGTGTGTCTGTGGGAGTAATCCTGGACCTGAACTGCACTGATAGTCTGTCCCCAGTAGATAATGGCCTTAACTTACAAATCTATACTGGGTGAAGTTGTGATGTGCAAGAGTTTACCCTCAAATGCATGAGTTCTGTGCTGCAAGAAAAATATCTGGTTCAAATCAGTTGATTTAACCACTGTCTTCTTCTGGTACATGATGGAACTGGGACACAATCCTGACTGAAACCTGCAGTACTCAGCCAGACCTGGCCCATTTTTTACTGGCAGCTTACTATTACAAAGTAGATGTGCTGTATTTATGACTTGGATTCATTAGGGCTTCTTTGAAAGTCAGAAATAATTTTCTGGAAACCTCAGTTCTGTTCTGTAACATTTTCCCTACTTCTCTGGAGTTAGTGTCCACTACAGCAAAAGTAAGAATTGAGTCTAGAGGAGTGCCATACCTTAATTTTTTCCCACTCCAAATACAATGTCTTCAAAGAAACAGGAGGAAACTTTGAGTTGTTCTTAGTTCCAAAGACAAGGAATAAAATAGAATTCTTGTGTAGAACCTCCTTAAGAACTGTTGATCAAAAAAATTCCCCTAAAACTCACCACGTGCTCTGTCCTCAAGTGATACAAATTCTCTGTTCAAAATCTGTGGCACATTTGATGTAGGAAAAAACAGTTTGACATCTTTCTGTGCAAGTAGTCAGATTAAATAGGAAGTGTATTTGAAATTAGCATGAACTGGGATAAAACGTACTTTGTTTGCAGGGTCTCTACAGTGCCAAACTGCATCTCTTGTGTGCTCCCTAAAGCAGCTTCCCAGGCTTATGATGTTAAAGAAAGTAGACAGAAAACAACTTTGAAACACAGGCTATACGTGACCAAACTTGGAAATACAGTCTTTTCCTTGCAGTGGAAAGAATTCTTGCAGAATCTTTAACTATACCTGTCCAGTGGCTGTTACAGTATTAAGATTTTGTCCTCTCTCTTTTGTATACAACTTCTTCCATTCACTTCTTGTCCTTTTCACAAATGCTTTTTCTGTCTCTAATGCAGATACATACATACACATTGCTTTACCCTCTTTATGGTAGAGAGCAAAATAGAAGAAGAAGAGAAAGAAATTCTTTGTTCCCTTCTTTTCTCCTAAGCATAAAACCGGTAGTAGAAATACAAAATGAATCTGTAACATCTCATGAGCACTCTTATGTAGCACCAGAGATATCACAGAGCTATATGCCTCTGGCATGAAACCTGAGATTATCACTGACTGAGAGCAGGATGGAAGTTGTAAGTAAGTATCAACAATCTGTATGAAGAAGAAAATGCTGAAAACTAAGTTGCAGTGATCATAGCAAATGATTAGAAAAATAAGTTTTGTGAACCTTTTGCAGCTGTGCTGTTTGTGAAGATTCATGGAACCAAAATGCCTCGAGAGGGCAATGGTTAAGATAATGTGAATTGATATTTAGAGACTTCTAACTCGGAGCACCTAACATTCCCCATCCATTCAGTTTGGAGTGGAAGTGATAGAAAGGACTGCCTCAATTTTGAGGAGTTTTAATAAATACATGTATCTGGTTAAAAAGCTTCACCATACTGTGGCTTGCTCCCCTTTCCCTTTGGAAATGAATGACAAGATTCCCAACCAAGTTATTCTGAGGTACTTAGCAATCATAGTCCATGACAACTTGCAAAGCTGGGAAAGAGAAACAAGAGTTCAGTTCACTTATTTCCAAAACCTAATTGTTTAGCTTGGTGGGATTTGGTTTGGTTTTATAGAAAATGTCAGTAAAACTGAAAATAACTTGAGTTGTGTAATGAAAGCTGACAATGCTAGTACAGAGCATTCCCACAGAAGAGAGAGGAGAGGTAATTAGAATATAAGCAAGAATGGAGCTGTGCAAAAGAGAATAATACAAGATACCAGCAGAGAAGAATATATTTATATTGCCAAACACAGTGCATAGGAGCTGCACTGGAAGATTTGCCTGGCTGTACTATAGCACACATTCCCATCCTTCCATTACCATGTGTTCTTGCTAAACAACCTCCAGAACACAGGGAGGCAAGCTGGATCATACTGCTGTTCTCAGGTACTCAAGCCTGTAGGATCTTGCTTTGCATCTTCATAGCTATTTGTTCTACTCTTCCATTCATTTCTTACCTATTTTATGTCTTCAAAAAAAACCAAAACAGATTTCTTTCCCACACTAGCTTAGTATTGTTAGTATAATTTGCGATACATTAAATCATCTTTCCAGTTGGAATGGGCGGGGGAGATGCATAAATGTTGTTTTGGGAATTACTAGACATTTGCAGTGAACGGTGTGCAGTTCTGAACAGTGCTGCAGCAGCATGAGATGATCTTCTCTGCATGCTCATCTGCCTGGTTTGGCTGTGATGTGTGATAGCCTGCAGATATGTTCATTGTTTAAAGAGGTGTTAAAATCTGTTCTTGCACAGAAATCTGCTTTTAGACTCTCACAATACCTTGTTAGATAATACAGCTTTGGTGTAGTTTGTTTACTTCTAACCTTACACAGTTGACTTCTAAACTTTGGTTGAGAATATTTGCAGCATCTTCAACTCCTAAATCACAAGGTATTTTTAAGTTCTGTTTGAACATAGTTGATCAGAATTTCAAATCTGCAAGAGAAATAAAATATCTTGTGAAGAACATGAAGAAGTCAATGCACAGCACAGAATTCTGTACTAGGACTGCTTTTGAATAGGCTTTGTATAGGGCTCTGTACAAACACAGGTTGTTTATTAAATAAAATTTGGAAATGGTGTAAGCTGCAAGTTCTGACGGTTCTGAACTTCTGCCTGTTGACTTGGGAATGAAAATGATAAATACTGATCCTAGTGGGCAGGTAAGATGATTTTTAAGTATCAGAAGCTCAGGGTTTTATGTTAATGTTGACTTCACTTTCTTTTACCTACCAATGGGAGTTTCTTTGAATGTATCAAAAGGGGTCACTGTAGTATAGAAGGCTAAACCTTCAATACAGTTGGCACCTGCAGTGAAAGCATAAATGTCTAGAGTGAGCAATTAAGATGATTGATGGTACTTGGTAATGAAGGGCTTTGCCTTTCCATGTCAGCAGTGATACTTGAATGGCTCAACTTTCAGAAACTCAAATGTACCAGGGCTCTTGAGTGTAGCAGTGAAGAAAAGGCAATTGTTTTTCATTACCCACACCCAGAATACTGTAAATCTGTGATACTCTCTGGTCTGGATTATGGAAACCTATTTTGTTTTCTATTCTCTCCAATATCCCTTTTCCATCAGGTTCCTGAGGAATGATGAAAGCAGTTTCATAGTTGCTGCTTTGGAGTCTGTGGCTTCCTTTGAGTGAGTCCTCTGTAAGGCAGGGATAGTGCTCTGCTTTATGTCTTTAGCCAGTTTTGCTCTGGCAATGTAATGGAAGTGAATTTTTTTATGATGTATTGTGAAGAAGCTTCTGTGGTGCCCAGAGGAGCTCAAATGTTTTGAGGCACTACATAATGTTTTTCCAAGATGTTTGCATTAGAGACCTGAGGAGTGGGTGATTCATATCTTATTTCTAACATCAGAAAACAACAATTGCAGTGCTGTGAGGTGTATTATTACATTTACTAGATTGAAATATTCTGTGCTGGCAGTGGAAGTCTGGCATGTTTTAGGTTGATGGCTGGGGTAAATGAACTTTAGTTGACGAATGGATTCCCTTTTGCAATGCTCTTTCCACTAGTAGAAAGTTATTTATTTTGCCTTTTAGTTATTGTGTGCTAAAAGAAGGATTTCTGCAGGAAATTCCTTTAGGGGAGACAATCTGTATTTGATACCATACCATAATGAAATTAACAGCAAATACACTGCAGGAGTTCATTCATCTAACCAACTTTATAACCATAAAAGCAAGAGTTCTCAAGAGAAAATGTTTCACCTCTACTGAATATGGATTGGCATTAAGGATCAAAATACAGATGCATCTATTGGCCTTCTGCCCCAGCACACACAAGTTAATAATGGAACTGCTGTAAAATCTGATGGCCTTGATACAACATCAGGCACTTTTGCACATGCACACCACAGAATGTCCGTTCTGATTTTCAAACCACTGAAGAAGTGAGGAGTGGATACAGCAGTAATAACTTAATTGAATATACCTATTCTGAACTAATGAAAAAATGTTCGGAACTACTGTCACTCAGTTGCTGAATAACACTGTTTTAAAGGTCTTTAAATTTTAAATAAAACCTACAAAAATACAAGTTCCAATCTTTAAAGTGATTTGAGCATTTGTAGCAATGAAACTAAAGATCTGAATTCTCTCTTTGGAAATGGACCTTCCAGGAGATCTACATTGCTAATTCAGCCACAATAAGCCCCCTTCCATAAATCAGCCAATATATGCAGAACTATTTTCATTACATTTAAGATGAGCTTGGGTATTCTTTCATTAGATACTATCTGTTCTAATTAGCAGTACATATTTAAATATATATATATATATTAATAACAGGCTTAGATCATTTAGTTGCTAAAATCAGACATACTATTCTAATACTCTGGAAAAAATAAAAATCACCTGCCACTCTTTTGTGGACATCTACTGAGACTTTGTTCAAGACCACATAAAAAACCCTTGCTGAACAGAAAAAAATCAATAATGTGTCACGTGGAATAAATATAGCATACAGCACAGATTTTCATGTGTGAAAACAGATGCTCTATAAAGAAATAAAAGGGGTTCAAAAATGAAATCAAGGCCAGGCAAAGCATAGGATAGATTGTATTGGGAGTGGCAGAGGAGAAAGGAACACCATGAAGCTGTGCTGGTCTGTACGAGGCTTTGTAGAAGGGGAAGAGATGAGGCAATTGAAAGGTCATGTTCAAAAGTGATAAATCATGTGGCATGTGTACTTCCTTACTAGATTTACGGAATTGTCAAAGAGTCTTGGTGAAGCAGTGCAGAAGATTGTATATATTTTCAAGATCTCTTTTCAGTAACATTAGATGGCATTTTTACATATGCTTGTTAAACATTTGGAAAGGATCTGTAAAACTGCCAGCATTTAAAACCAGTTTTTATTTAGAAGGGACTGAGACACCTTCTGCCCAGTCTGTATCTTCGTGGTGTCTTGCATCTGCTTCTTAGACATTCATTGCAGATAAGATGATGAATTTGCATTTTGAGCTCATCCAGTCAGGTATTTATGATTCTGGTACTAGCAGTGGACATTGGTTCAGCAATTTGAAATCTTATTTCAGGAAATAAGGGAAGCCTTCAGACCCTGCTTTCTGTGAGAGAGAGCTGAGTGAAATATATCAATACTCTTCAGTATTGGCACTATACTCCAGGGATATTTTCATTTTAACAATCAGACCTTGAATTTTTGCCACCTTGGGAAAGATATTTGTCACATTTGAGTGTGGTGTGACCCAGATTGAGATTGAAGTGGAGGCAGTGATCACAAGGGGTGAGATACATATCAATTCAATCTGCGAGTTTCCATCCATATTTCTGAATTGTACATACCAATACAGAAAACTTGTCTTTTTTGGCTTTGTTCCTAGAACTGGGTTGCAAAGCCAGTCACAGATAACAGGCATGTCTTTTCATAGCCTGGTGCTGCTGAAACTAAGAGCAAAGATTAATCAATTTGTCTCCACTTTTTAAAAATAATTCCATGTATGACACTTTTTCCCTCTTTGTTTTCTTAATCACTCTAATATAAAGGTAGTATGTTGTTCTCTCTTGCAATTGATGTTTTACAGTCCAGGAACTTAAATTGCTTCACACACATATTCTCATTTATGTGTGTGTGTGTGTGTGTATATATGCACAAAGCACTCTCCCAATCATTCAGTCACTCATTTTTATCCTTTTCCATCTCTTAAATATCATAATTTTGTGGGTTTAATATCTTTTGAGTATTTGAGGAACAGCAGTAATGTAAAGCATTGAAGTAAGAGGCCGAGTGTTATTCCTTGCACCATCAGGCAGAAGAAATACCCAGCACAGGCGATATTGTATGAACCATGGTTGTGTATGCAGTGGACTGGTGAGCCCTGTAACTGTGACTTTCCCCTCCTATAGCATCTTAGTGCTACTTACTGCTATTTAACATTCATTTTGGAGGTTGGAAATTTGAGACAGTTTCTCTACTATTACAAAACGTTAGGGACAAAGAAGAAAAAAGCTGATTCTGTTGTAGACTAGAAAGTGGTGGCTGTGGCCGTGCCCTCCTCACCTGCAGGGAGAAGTATTGGCATGTTTCTAAGTCACATGCTCTCTGGAAAGCTGAGTAACATCGAGGAGCTTTAGACAACGAGACAATAACCTCATCTTCTCAGCTACAGAGCAGTCATGTGGCATGACACAACCCTGTGTCAAATGCCTGTTCCCCCCTGTGGACAGTGTCAGAACGGTTCATGGGGAGAAGCTTCTGAAGACGGGATAGCAAAGGAGCGGCGAACTCTCCTGCCATCACTGCCAACGCTGGCAGTGAGGAGGAAGAAAGGTGCTTAAATTAAACAGTTCTGACTTGGAAATCTGCTTGGGAGCTCACCCTACAGTGCCATAGGCATGAATGTCAGAAATAACAACAAAGTTCACTTAAAAGTAGGAAAGATTTCAGCGAAGGTGATTAAAACCCAAAAGCATTAGCTTTGTTACTATGTGGACATATGTAGCCTAGATGATTTTGGAGGTTTCCTTTACAAGATGAGAGTATGGCAAGAAACCCCACAAATCTTGTCTGACTTGAGCTTTGGTACTGTGTCGATAAATTCTCAAAATGCAGTAAATGATCAAATATTTGTTACCCTTTAAGAAAACAAGTAAAAGTTTTAAACTGGCACTAATTTTTGAGAAATGAGGATTCCCCCGGTAGTCGGGGTTCCTTCACCTGTGGTTCAGGTGAGATGCCACCCCTGTAAGCAGTCCCTAACGGTGTCTCTTGTCTCCCTCTGGCAGGTTACGTGTTCTGCATGTTGCACCGCCTGCCTGAACAGCACGACTGCACGTTCGACCACATGGGCCGCGGGCGCGAGGAGGCCATCATGAAAATGGTGAAACTGGATCGGAAAGTAGGGAGATCTTGCCAACGCATTGGCGAAGGATGTTCCTGAGTGCAAGACTGCAACCAAATGCTGTTCTCTTAGTTCACTAATGTTAGCCTTATTTAGGACAAAGTCAGCCAGACACCTTGTACTAGGCAAGTTTCAGACTACAGCCAATCAGTTTCCTTTCTTTAGCCAACCGTCCTGGTACTGTAGTTTAGGGATTGATGGTGGTTGAAATTGATCTCTGGCTGGTTACTAAGGTGCCTGCTAGCCACCGTATAAAAATAAAACATGAAGAAATATTATTTTTGAGTATGGCTAGTGGATTTAAACAAAGCAAGAAAAATCCAAAGGCTTCTGTTATTGCTGGAGTCACTCTAAAAGCCTTATGCTGGAAACATTCCAGCTGCAGAGTTAAAACAAATAGTTGTATAGAAGCTGGTGTAAAAGTTTGCTATGCACATGGCTTTCAGACAAACTGTTTAATGTGCAGACTTTCACCTCTTCACTGCTACTGAATCCTGAGGAGGTGAAATACTACTTGGAGCAGCAACTGCAGCTGCTTAAGCCCAGAAGACCTGACTGGTCACTCGTGCCTTCATCGCGTGTGGCTTTTGAGTTAGGCAGTGTCACCAGCATCAGGGATTCTGTTGGGATAGGAACACCTTTCTGGTTCTTCCCAGGAAGCCAAAAAAGAAAGGGGGACAGAGATTCTTATGAAAAATTTTTATATGTATCTTACTATAAAGAACCTATCAGGGTTGGGTGTTTTTTTTTCTTCTTTTATTTTTCTTTCTTCTCTGTTAAATTATGATCTCTCTTTAAAGCCAACTCCATCCTGGGGCAGTAAATGGTGCATAACTTTTTACATGGCATCCACAGAGATTCTACGCGTTGTGTGAACAGATTCCACATACCTTGAGCAGTGCAGCCATTCCCACTGGCCGTAACCTGATTGGCTCTTGTTTGCCTTTTGCTAAGTGCAGGTATCTGATGATTGATCAAATAAGGCTAATTCACAGCACAGTAGCCATGGCTGGATTCTACAGACTGACTTTCTGTAGCTAGACTTACATATTGGGGAAAAAAGGACATTTTGTAGCAAACGGAATTCAGTAACAGTATTGGGGAACAACCTGTAAAACAAACACCCTTTGTCAGAACGAGTTTGTGTTCCTCACGTTCAGAGTGTCAATGAGATAATCACAGGGGCCCCACCAGCCCTCCTTCTATGCAGCCGAACGCGCCCACGAAATCCCTGCCCGCAAAGTGAGTATAGCAAGTGGATGTGAAAGCATGACCTGGATAGAACGTTCTGGATCTGGTTAGAGCCGTGGTGGTTCTGTGTTCCGGCGTGTCACGCTGAGCTGAGCCCAGCCGCACCAGCTTTGCCACTTTGGAAACACAAAAGCAAACATCATAACCCGGCTTCTCCTGCTGCACACAGGGCTTATGCAGGTAAAGATGATTCGTGCCGATGTCGCCCAGCTTAATCCTGAATGAGTTTAACTTCTCAGTCGATTAGTAAGTTATTAACGAGGGGGTAAATTTGTAAGAAAACCTGAGGGAGGGATTGACTTTGTCTCATCTTCAAATACTGGGCAGATCTGAAACATCAGGGGTGAAGTAACCTGTCACTTGGAAAACCCCATCTTGTACGAGTCATCCTCCATTCTACTTGTTACAGGTAAATAACTCCTTCTAGGCCAAATTATACTGTTACTTTGGTAGCCAGTTAGGAACATTTAACAATGAGACAACTAATTTAAAAAAGAATACATATATATATATATCTATATATATATGTCTCTCCACACACACACTCAGCATCTGACTGTATTAGCATTAACCATGAAGCAAATCAGAAGTGTCCTATCATTATAAATGCAAGCTGTCTGAAAGGCAAGCTGTTTTTTTTTCCTTGTTCTTATTCAAGAATATGAACCAGCAGCAAAAGCTTCTGTAGTGGGCTGCATTTTCAGGAAGTGGTCCTGGTGAGAGGGACTGTCCAAGGATATTATTTACATTTGCTGTGAGGAGTTTTAAAAAAACATGGATTTTGGCGGCTGCTGTGATACGCACTTTCTTTTCCTATAAAATCCTATCCTAGCATTTGATGGGCATTCTGATTGATAAACAAGACTTTTCTGCATTAATACTGAAGATGCTATTTTGTTCCTCCTTACTATTCTCTTTAATCTCATTACAAGTGCACAGACAGTTTCAAGGTGGCTCTTGAGAGGACACTACTTAAAGTTCATGTGAATTATGGACAATGTTCACTTTAAATAAAAAGTTGGGGAGAGGGTTGTTCCTTTGCAGTATCTGTTCTGTGAAGTTTGTTAAACGTAAAGAAAGCTTAAGTTCTTGTATCTTAAAAGAAGATCTTATTTAACCCTTTTGTGTTCTAGATTTACTTACACATGTAGCCTAGAGCTCAGTTTTAGTTTAACATTGTGAAAATATTAAAAGAATCTTGTAACTTTATTCTTTTTCCTCATGCTAAAAAAAATTAAACCAATCAGATTAAAGTTTGAATTCCTTTCTGCCTATTCCAACAGGTCTTGCTATTTTGCACCATTTCTACTGTAAATTCATGTGAGAAATATGAACAGGAAAAAGACCAAGGTTAGGTCAGTAACTTGAAGCTGAATTTATAATTGGTGAAGAGTGAACAGGATTTTCTGCAGGTGTGGAAGGGAAGGATAATATTTCTGCTGGGTTTGAATTGAGGGATTTGTTTTGTAAGCAAATCTACTGTAGCCAGTTTGGTCCATTTAACTTTGAGGTTAGATACAGTAATCAAATGAATAAGTTGTACATACTCTTCAAGTCAAATGCATCCTGTACACTGTATCACTGGCATTAAAATCTCTTAAATGTTCTTTTATGCGCTTTGACAGCTTCACCTGAAGTAGCTGTATTCCAAATCAGAATGGGCTATATTCGTAATGGAGAAACATGGGAATAACTGTGGTTTCTTAATCATTTAATCAATCATGCTAAAAATACAAGGCTAATTAAAAATCCCAAATTTACTGTATTAGAGGAGAGAGATTGTAAAGCTAATAGTTTTTTTTAAATTTTTGAAAGTTTGGAATTGAAATTGTGCCTGGTTCATGGGACACACACCCATTTTTTTTTCTCAAATTCCTATGGTACTTTCAATTATAAAGCTGCATGATTCTTGAACAAGATGGCTGTGTTCTGGTAAAGGTAAGTTACATAAAACAGCTCTGCCTTTTCATCCAGTTTTAAACCTGTGACTAGGTGTGAGCCAGGGCTTCTAGGAAGAATAAGAATTACTTGAGAATGTTGCTGTGTACCTGTTCTGTTTTGAAGCAGCTCCGTGTCTTGACTCAGCAGCAGCACATCTGTAATGTGAGGTACCTGAGAACGTGAACCACTCTTCAGTAATGCACAGGCAACACCCTGAAAAGAGCCCTGGTGCAATTCCAGCAATCCAGAAGTTGTATTACCTGCTTTTATCAGCTCAATGGCAGGTGATAAATACATTCAAAACTTGAATTTTGCATGACCTTTCTTTTGGACAAATTGTAATCCCCTGACCTAGTGAATACAATGTCCTCTATATTTGGCTTTGTACTCACTGGTACAGTTCAGTTCATTCTGTAATCAGCAGTTCCTTCTGTGATTATGCTACATCTTAGATATAAAGCTCTAGGGGATAAAAGCACTTTTTTTTTTTTTTAATCTTACAATGATTATTTCAGTACAAAGGCTCATCAGGGAGGAAAACTGATATTAACTGTGTCATAATAACACAGATTTTATAATAGACTCTAAGAAGTATGCCAGTGTAATATCTGACAGCACCTGTCCTCACAGTTGATGTGTAGACAGTTAAGTGCCCTGACAAATTGTAGTAACATTCTCTTTGTTGTATTGTAGTTACTCATTGTCAGCCATCAGAGAAGGTCTAAGCGAGGTAATCCCTTAATGTAACAATGAGCTTATAGTCAGTTCACACTGAAAATAAATTCATATTCTCCTCAAAACTTTTATGCCTAGAAAACCAATGGAAACATTTAAGACTGAACTTAAAATGAAAATATTTATTGGCACCAGATGTTTAGCTCGTTATTTAAATACCTGATTAGAATTCTACATAAAGAACAAAAATAATACGTGTGGTTAAACACAGAGGCTGTGCTGGCAGGAGCTGCTGTGTAAGGATGTAGTTTTAGTATAACCAGTTCACAAGATTATGCTTAGTTAAGGCTGCATCTGTACATTACTACACAAAGGACCACAGCAAAAGAGGAGTGCATAAGATTAAACTGCTCAAAAGTATTTGCAGTGCACATTTTACACGGTGAACTGGTGCAATAATGGGCTTTATTTCTCACTATTAGCAGCTGTGTTGGGAGAACAAACGTCACTGCTGCTGGAAAGGGCCATACTTAAATAATGGTCCTGAAATACATCTGTGAGAAAGACTTTTCCTCATCTTCATTCATTTTTTTCCTTTTTGTTTGAGGCAGTCAGCATGTGCAGCTGGGCATTTGAAAGTAGTTCTGCTTGAATGTTCCTCTTTTTGGCTTTTTAGAATTCCCCACCAAAAAAAAAAAAAAAAAAGAGGCATCAACTCTTGTTCTTGCAAGTCCCTGCATGGTAGTACAAACACATTAAAATACAGGTGTTGGTCTACAGAAGTGATGACCTCCTTATATTTTACTGCAGTGACAGGCTATTTCTTCAGTGAAACTAATGCAGACACTAAACTGAAACTAATGCAGACACAATTTACCTGTTCCAGATGTTGGACTGTGGAGTTTTTGAACTTCAGTTCTGTGATTCTGTTCACACGCACCTTCCCATCAACTCTGCATGCTTCATCTTCCACTCTGAAGTTCAGTAAGGAAAAAAGAAGGCATGAAAACAGGAGGCAGGGGATGCAAAGTGACAACAGTGGATGGTCCACATCCACCTTTCTCTTCAAGTCAGATTGGATCATAGAATAGGAAAGAGGCAGGGAATTACATACCAAACAGCACCAACTTTTTTGACTTGGTGCTACAGAAAACCATTTTGCTGTATCTTTGTGACTATACCTGTGTAGAGTTTGTTTGAGTCAATTCCACAGCAGCTGTTATATGCAAAGAAATGAAATGGGACCGTCATAATAAGAAAACATTTTTGATGGATTATTTAGTAATAACCACATATTTTGCTACTGGACCTTCCTGTTTTGCAATATGCTGCTATTTTCCTTGGAAGAAAAACAAGCAGAACTTTGTAAGACTAACTGTAAATGATTTCAAATTCAATACATGCATCTGAAGCATTAGGAAGAGATTACTGAAATTATATGTAGTTTTTAAAGACAGTGATGATGACTGCATCCTCTAACAAAAGGGTTTTGTTCCTCACATAGTAGCAAGTATTGGTGGCAATGGTTTAACCATAAGCAGAATGTTCCTTTCTGCTAGGTTTGTGCAAAGCCAATAACATGCAGTAGGATGCTGTGAGTTAGTAACTTGCAGCACGGTGCAGTGACTGTGTAAGTAATGAGAATAAAATTATAGAGACCTACTCCTGTCTGTGGCTCTCCCTTCACAGGAAAGGACAGGTAACACCCACTGCTTCCTTGTCACTTAGTCCCCTTCACTCTTTTCTGAGTTGCAGGAAGACACTTTCCTTCCCTCTACCAGCATGCTTGAGGAGGGTGGAAAACCAAATTCTAACTAAAGGTTTTTTAGAGGAAAAAAAAATAACAAACTGACATCCCTGAAGTCAAAGTATTGAAGTCATCCTTCATATCAGAGGTACAACTCCAGAAGGAGCTCTCCTTAGGGTTCTTGAAAGGAATACCTGAAAATTCTGGAGTGTCTTTATTTTCATAGATTGTTTAGGATCTCTTTGAAGAAGAGCTAATCCTTAAATAATCCAAAAAAATAAACAAAAGCACAGCCTTTTATCCTCCTTTGAAAGGGGCCTGCATGATCAGCACTGCTGCTTTAAGCCAGCTCAGTGAAAGGTTCATTGTGGACTCCTGAAATGCAGTCTCATCTCTCCGCTTTTCAAAGGAGCACATAAATGCAAGACTCTTCGAGGAGGGAGGAAAGAGTGTGAGCTAAAGCTCAGCTAAATTCATTCTTCATTCTGGGAGTAGTTTGTCTTTTTCCTTTCACCTCCTCCTTCTGCAGGGTTTATACTAGATTTGCTTTAGATTCCTGAAAGTTTCAGCTCCACCAGTTTCTGGAGAAGTCTTTTAACACACTGCATTTAGCAGCAGCATGAGGAAGATTATGAGCTCCAGTAGGTTAAGATGAAAATTAATCATTGTTGGCCAGCACAACTCTTGTCCACACTAGAGTATTAAAAGAATGGCTACCTAGAAATGTGTTAGCTCATCCTTCTGTATCAGGTTTGCATGAATCCTTGTCATTTGGGTAATCTGTCATGTACACAGCAGCCAGAGGTGTGGCCTTACTCCTGTCTGCAAGCAGACTTCACACGTCATTACACACATGCACCCCAACATTCCTAGAGATAGAAATGCTCTCCAGGTAAGCAGGAGTTAGTTACAAATTCTACAGCTATACACCTATTTTCCAGTCACTGTATATCCCTTGTTTAATCCTTTGGACTGTTTGTCTCAGGTCTTGTCAAAAATAATAGTTCCACATGTATTTCCTGTGCATGGACCTATATACACTCAAATCTTCTGGGACATCAAATGGCTGTAGCAGAATGATGCTGCTGGAATAAGCCAGCTTTCTCTTCCAGTACACTCACGTGTGTATTATCAGTCCTTGTCTGGCTTGTCTTCTGGTGAGATGTAGCTTGTCCCAATAACTCAATTTGCCTTTTTAATAGTAGCTGCAGTTAAATTATTGTTGACTACTATAGACTTGGTCCTGGAACCACCATCGTGTTCATTTGCAATTCCACTAAAAACACTCCCTCGAGCAGGTGGGAGGTTTGAGTGACTGCCAGCAGTTCTGGTCTTTCTCCATAGTGTGTGTCCCACTGTCCCAGGGCACAGAGCTCTGGGGGGTAACAGGAGTGTGCACATGTGCAGGATCAGCAAAGTGATGCTGATTGTATTCCAGCTGACACCTTAAGAGAAATACTTTGCCTCTGAAACAGCAACTCCTGCTGAATTAGTGGGAACAGGTAAATATGTGCTATTTGAAACTTACTAACCAATAAATATCTATTTATCAGTCTGTTTCAGCACACCTGCCGGCCTTTGTAATTTGCTGTGATTTCTATAAGCTTTTCTCCATCATCCCTTTTGCCAATTCTCCCTCATTGACTACAGTGCCCACTCTTTCATCAGATTATCATGTTCAGAGTTGGAGTCTGTGTGAAGACAACAGGAGAGCTGATCACATAGCTAAAGGTGCTGGGGCTTGTACTGCCATCTGTAATGGAAACATTAATTTTTAAATGACTTCTGTTGTTTAGTATGTGAGACTCCTAGAGCTGTTTTAATGCACTCTAGCAAATAACAGGCTGTGTTCTACTTCCAACTCAACCCTCCTCTTCCTTGCTCTTAACCCTGGACTTTCTCCATCTGAGGAACCTTAGGCTGGCTTGATACTGCAGCCACTGGAGATATGCAGGCAGTGTTTAATAGCACCTCTGCAATTACCAAATACCCATCCAGACCAAGAATAAAAAAATTGTCTCTTTGTTCTGCTTTAGTTCTTTCTTTCTCTTGTCAACCCAATATTGTCAATCTGTGGATAAAATATAAAGCTATCACTCATTTGCCAGGTAATGCTAAACGTTTATCAATCACAGTGATTGATTTAAGATTTTTAGCATGTGGGTATGTTTGGTTTCTTTACACCAAGCTCATAAAGACAGTGCTCAAGTGTTAACTACTGAAACAGGCAGATCTGACTGACATAGAAACCACAGGTCAGGCAGACCCAAGTAGTCTTGTTAGCAGGAATCAGAAGCAGTTCCTTGCCTTTGCTGTTCTCTGTGTGGAGAATGAAGGTAAAGCCAACTCTGCTGCCTCAGCTGCATTGCCTGTGCCGGTCGTCCCCTGGCTCAGCAGCTGGAGGGGTCTCTGTGCTGTGCCCCACGCCCTGAAAGATCTCGGGAGTCAGAACAATCAGCCAGGAGTCCTTGAAGGCAACCAAGCTGTACATTGTACCTCCTCTTTCTAAACATGTTTGTTCTGCAAAACAATAAAATCGTTTATGAAGAAATGTGATGTATTAAACAAGACAATGCTTAGCTGCAATGTCACTGTGCATTCTGGGGTGGCTTTCTCTTAGCAGCCTTTGGCTGGTAGCAGCAAGGTGGGTAGGGAACTTCAACATGCCTGTGGAACTTAAATCACTCCACAGAAACTGAAAGGAATGTTAGGCTTTATGCAGTCTGCATACATCCAGCAAGGCAGAAAGATTAATGCTTTTATTTCACACCAGCCCTAATGCAGTCATTTAACATCAACACAGATCAGTTTCCCTCAGCCAACATTCAGCATCTTTCTAGAGTAAAGGCAAGGAGGATCAATCATTTTGAGAACAGTCTGCAGATAAAACATATCAGAGTTAAATATCTACTATAAGGATTACAGTTTTGTGTAAAGCATACCAAAATAGAATTCTAATACTGCAATGCATTTCAAATACAACACTACATTTCTGATTTCTCAGAAAGCTCCATGGGAGCCGAGCTTGGTGCATTAACAACAGAAAAAACCAAAAGGCAATAGGCTTCTCACACCATATAATTCTTCACAGTAAAACAGTCTGACCCTTGCTGTTCTTACTGTTTATGGATTTCTTGGTGTAATTTTCTGTTTGAGGGAGCTTAGCGGTGAACTACAGTTTGTGGATACTGTGTAATTCCATTTCTAGATAACTGCTACTCCAGAGTGTGTGAGAAGAATGAAAGCATTAAGTCTTAGAATGTCTAGTTTTTATCCTTTATTTTCAGGCACATGGCTAAAGGGGTTGATCCCCTAAATATAGAAAAAAGAGGCAAATTTAAAGTAGCAGATTTTCTCAAGGAGCCTGTGTAAACTTCCTGCACAGATTTCATCAGCATGTTAATTGAGAGCTGCCAGGTAAACAGTCTTCATTTTAAGAAAAGCCTCAGTGATAAAGTGACTCCCTCACTCCAGCCAGAGGCACATTTTTCATGCCATGCCTCTGTTCCATACAAATTATCTGTGACTACTGGTGCCCTGCCTGTGCCAGCCAGCACAGCCACACAAATAGAAGTATAAGCTTTGCATGCCAGTTCTCACAGTGGCGGCTGAACTTCAAAGGTTTGCAACAGATAATGGGTTTACACAATGCTGCTCTAACCATCTTTTGTTTTACTTCTCTGCTGGCACGTAGGTCTTAAGGAAAAGCATAATAAATGCCTTTGTTTAGTGAGGTCCCATGCCAACTAAGACTTAAACACTGCACATAACCATCCCCAAAATAAAAGGATCTTTCCTTCTTGAGAATATGAAATCCGGTCACATTCCTTGAGTTGCGATGGGCCTACAGCACTCTCAGGGGAGTCTCCCACAGGCATTATTTCTTCAGAGATGACAGACTATGCAACCTTCACCTGCAGGCAGTTCAGCAACTTGCTCATGTAATTCGGCACGAAGGGAGAAATAATACTGGGCTCTAAAGTATCCACTTATGCCATATTTATCTGAATGCGGTAGCCAGCTCTGAGTTACAGTCCACACTAACCCACGTAAAAGAATTAAGCCCCATTTCTGTGCCTGCCCATACTGACTATGCCAAACCAGTGAAAGAAATGCCATCCATGGTGTGACTGTCATACAAGTCCCTTGTCACTCCAAAGTCATAGGCAGCATCAAGGAGTTCAGATTGGCCAGGCCAGGCTGAGACCTGTGCACCAGCCTCTGTGCAGAAAAGGGTACAACCCTCTGCTACTGTGGAGAGAAGTCACTGTGACATTCCTACACTGGCTTTGGTAGGCAGGACTGAAGGGCAGCCATATGTAAATACTGTTGTACTGTCAGTACAGCAATTGTGCAGTGCTGGAGCTCCATGCTCTGCCCCTACATCACTTGGCCATGGCTTGCCTGTACTCTGCAGACCCTCTCTTCCAGCAGTAGAAAGAGCTTAAGAGCTCCTCTGCAATAACATCCACTCACGTTCTCACATCAGAAAAGTGGCAGATCAACACTGGCAAATGCTTGACCAAAAGCTCTCAAAGAGGAAGGAAAAAGAGTAGAACTCCCTGTGTTGCTTTGGACTGCTGAAGGCCATTTTGAAACCTTCCCTTTTCCCATTCTCCAAATCTTGTTTTGGGTCCTGAACATCTGTTAAGCAGAAGGGACAGACACGCTCCACACAAGCCTCCTTCTGCCATCCCACTAACTCCTGTCCAAAGTTGCAGTGGTGGCTCAGTATTTGATGGTACTGCAAAGTTTGGTGCACATGGCATGGGATGCAAAACTTGGGTGGAATGTCCTCTTGACACACAACAAGGGAAGTTGCTTTGCTGTTTTTAAAAACTGGCAAGAACCAGCTTCTGTTTAGTCAGCTGACAGTGCCCATTTTATCATTTTGGACACAGAGCTGCCTGCAGAAGAAAGTTTTAGTCAGTGACCCGACCTCTGGGTACAAGACTGTTACTCAGGAACAGTAAATCTCTCTGCCATAGTTTCATTCTCTGCTCAAGCTGAGCCCTGCATCAGTGACTGCACAATGTCAAGGTGCGACATAAAATATCTGGCTCCACGCTGAACTAATGCTTTGACTCAGTATTTCATTTTCACAAGAAATGAAAAACAAATAGACATGGAAGATTACTGAAAGGACGGGTCACTAGCCAGGGTGACTGGGCACTACATTACACTGACTTCTTACAAGCCATTCAAGTTTCCTAAGGTTAGCTGGAGTACTATTCTCCTCTTTGCCACACTAAGAGGGTGTTTGATTCAGCTTTCGATGTTGTAAATGTGTCAGATTCCTCCCAGAGGTATTTGCCCTTTGGGAAAGGGATCACAGTGTGCAATCCAATTTGTAAAGCACAGAGATACTTGCAAAAAAGTGCTGCATGCAGGCTATTAAGAGGCTGTCTGTCAGTATTCATTTCAGAATAACCTGTGTGTAGCGGAAAGTAAAGTAAGTCTGTGACCCTAAATATAAATAAAGTCAGTATGTGGCTTCTGAAGAAGAACATGAACATTGTTGACCCAGAACATGAAGGGTAGGGTTTAAAGGACTTTCATTTTTGTTTTAGCTGTCTTGAAAGTAGAAATTCCCATCTCAGCTGGCTACCTTTTCCACAGATCAGGTCTTTGGTAGCACCCCAATTTCACATCTGTATTTATTAATAATTGGACAAAATGTATTGAACTGCCACGTATTGCAGCTGAGAACTAAAGCTGAGAATTAAGAGACCAAATACCTATGAAAACTACTGGTATCTGGCTGGAATGAAACTAGATCCTAGATAAACCAGAAGTTCCTGATTATTATCCTGGCCATTATGATTCCTCTCAATTCCGCTGGTATTTAAAGAAAACCTCTTTGGGAATGCTGCGGCATCACAGAAATTGCACAAGACTTCTGTAAATTTCTGGACTAACAGAACTTTTAAAAACTTCAATAAATATTCATGCCATGGAAACGCATTAGGCAGCAAAGACTAAATGACACGTTGTGACCTTTCGTAAAGAGTTTTAGTTTGGTACTGCTAATAGCAGTCCTGTGGACTCAATCAAATGCGCAGCATTATGCAGCTGTGTTACAATGCCACAGTACATGCAATTTTGCTGAAGTGCTGGGGGAGATAAAGAAAGAAAAAGAAGAAACACTTCTTTATAGCAACAAGGGGGTCTCCTGCCAGGAGAGAGGCACAGCAAACAGCTGGGTAGGCTGTGGTGGCACTGACCATCCCTCCACTCCACGCAGATGCAAAAGCGGTTCTGAACTTCACTGGGGCATTGCTCAGCGTGCAGTGCGTGCCTTGCAAAGGCATTGCTCAAGCTGACTTGCAAACCTGGCCACCAGAGTTAGGCTGTAATTGTCTACATCAAGTCTCATTGAATTCTTGCCACCAGTTTAATCTGTGGGCCTTGGACATGTCCAGTGCTGGGATCTCCTGACTACAGATTTAATATCCATACAATGCACATCAGTATCAAGACACTACTGCCACAATGCCACAAAGACTGCAGCAACACTGATCAGACTTCAGCAGAACCTTGGGTTGTGTCTTATATTTGTCAGAACTGCCATTTATCAGGTAAACCATGCCCAGCCTTGCCCTGCTGAGCCTCACAGCCCTCCTCTGGCCCCAGCAGAGCCAGTGCTTTGGCATAAAGACCCTTTCCTGCTAAAAACTGGACAAAGTCTCTTCTGCTCTAAGATCACCAGGCCACACTGATTGCCAGCTACTGAGCTCTGTTGTTATCTTTGCTTTTAAAGCACTCTAGACAACCACAATGCTGCACAAAACATACCCATTTATTTACCCAAATGACATTAGCCCTGCCTATTACATTGATGCGGCCAAACTGACATTTTTATTGATCCAGGCAGCCTGTTCTATGTACCTTCTTCATTATTTTCCATTTGTCCAATTAAGGTAAAAGGAGAGAAGAAAAATAGGCTGTGACAGAACCCTGAAACAGCTTGAGTATTCATGTGGAACAACTCCCCACCTTTTCTTTCAGATAAGCACATCAAGGTACACCATGAAGCTCTCAATCTCTAAACCAGGAGATGTTCTAGTTTATTAGGCTCTAAAATAAGCTCTTTCTTCAAATAGATAAAAACCTGAGATTTGCATGGTAAGGTAGTCAATAAAAGAGTTTCAGAGCACATCCTTTCCCATCACCCAGTTCTTATGGAAAAAGAGAGGGACTCTGTGTCTCTGTTACAGTTTCCCTACCCACATTGCTGATCTTTCCTGCTGAAGATTTCCTAGCTGAAAAGAATGGCTTTTCCCCCCACCACCCCCAAGAGAAAGTACAAGTACTTCCAACAGTATTTCACCCTTGTGTAAGTAACAGCTGCAGACACACAGGCAGCTCTTCCTCACTGCTTCTCCACTACCACACACCTCATGAGAAACAAAGGGAACAAATTACGCAGCTGCACCCTTTGCTGCAAAGGTCTGCCTCTGGTACCACCTGAATCTGCTAAACAAATCAAAAACCAAGAACTGTGTACAAGAACTAGGACAGCTCAGCTGATGTACCTGACCTGCATTACTGTACACCCTAGATAATTAATTTCCTACAGCCAAGAATAATTAAAAAGTCATTTAGAATAAACAGGAAAGCAGGGGAAAATGAGCTTGCTAAATTCAATTCAGAGTACTAAACCTGGATTTTTGCTGTCAGATTTGGTGGGCAACTTAAAAATATGCCATGAAGAGCTATGAAGACAATATTCTTCCTTTTACAAAGGAAAATTTGGACAGAAGGCAGCTGCCAATAAGGTAGCATTTGTTTTAGTCATGTAAATAATACTTCCCATAACCTCCATGTCTCGATGTCAACAAATGACAATAATAGAGAAACGGAGCTAACAGCAGGTCTGCATGAGCACAGAGGTGACTCCAGGTCTCCAGTGATGAGCACTGTTTGACAGATGGCCTGAAAACCTGTGCAGTGGCTTGGATCATTCTGAGTGGCTGCTCTTTACTGTGCAATGGAAAGGGCACGTGTTGACAACACTGCTCAGGAATCAGAGGGACGTGGTTTGCATAACAGCTCTATTGTTATGCTTGTTTGTTTTTAAATGAGGTGTGGGAACCTGCAATCCAAAAGTTTTTAAAATGCTCTCCCTTTTTACGGTTTCCTTTCTCAGTTGCCAACATGTTTTATATCTACATGTTTTGAGAATTTCCATAGCTGTTACATGCAATAGCTTCAGCAGCAATTGTGGGGTTGTGCAGTGTTTATAGACATATTCAATTAGTTCACATGGAGAAGTCTTTGGTTCCTAATTTGTTCCATATCTGTCTTCTCCACTACCTTTCCACTGAGATCAGAATTCCAGAAGTCTACAGTCAAACGGTGCAAGTCAGTCAATGTCAGATGCTGAACCAAAGTGCTTTTTGAATAGCAAAAATAAATTTATCTTCTTTCATTAATTACAGCAATGCAGCATCCCTTAATATTTCTTATCTCCTCACCATTCAAAGAGGACAGCTGAGAAGGCATATGTTGGCTAGGCTCTTTTCTCTCATTTGGAATCATTTAATGGCTTTGTAAAACAGGCACACAGCAGGCAAAAAAATTATCCAGAAGGTTTTCTATTCAAAAGCAAGTTTGGTTATAATAGTTAATCTTGGGCCCCACCCTCTGTCTCTCAAGCAATTCTGTGATTTAAGATGCAGGTGAAAAATCAGTGTAATTAGTACCTGTTTCTCAGTGGTAGCTGGGCTGACCTACCTCGTACATGCCATTTTTCCTCCTTGATGCAAGAGCATAGCAGCATCTTAACTTCAGCAGCATAAAGGGGAGATCAAGTCAATTAGTGGCAAAAGGAAAAAAGCAGTTCCTTTTATATGTAAGAAAGGGAGAGCAAGTACTGCGCAGATTAGGTGGCTCATTACATTCTTTTTCATCTTAGATTTTAAAAGGCAGAAAAAATGCTAATATATCATCAGAAGTATTTGCTAGGAGTTTCTGCAGTCAAGCCAAAGTCTAAACGCAACAAAGAAGTATTAGAAATCCCACGCAAAGCCTTGGTGCCAAACAGTTCCTGATCAGAGCAGTGAAATGCTTCACGTGGCATTTAGAATGCCACAAGCATCAGAGATCTGCCCTTTGGAGATGATACAAGGCATCAGAACATCTCATTATCCTTTACACTAGAAAAATCCAAACATTCACTCTACTACTGAAAGTTTACTGCTAGATGTAGCCTCAATTGCAAAGAGCCCCAGTCACAATTTGTTCTTTCAAAAAAGAAAATCTCTAATATGAAGAATACTTGTCCTGCTGAGTTGCCTAGACAGAGGTAAACAAAGCCCAATCCTTTTCACACAGGAAAATCATCAAATGTGTGAATTAAAGAGAGATTCATCACCATCCCTCTGAGCAACACTGCACATTTCTTTGGCATGAGAAAACTCATTTTCAAATGAGATTTCTGTCTCTATCCTGAATGGAGCTGCAAGAGATTGTTTTACTGTGGTGTACAGTGGATCAGAACTTGTCCATTAAGCAGCAGCAGCCCAGGCCATGGTGTGCCCTTAAACCATTGCAAATGCAAAGTAAAACCACTTCCACGTGGCCTAGCTCAAAATCTTGTACTAAGTTACCATCTATCACCAGCACTTCAGTAATTCTTCACACACATTCTCCTCTTGCAAACACAGGCCTTCACACACAGTACCTCAGACATTTGTTATCATAGGAATGTAGATTTAGGGAGGCAGCACTGAAGTTGTTTACATGGAAATTTGAACAGGCCATGCAGAATAAGATTCTCACTGCCTTGGGAAGTTTTTAAGTGCAGCATAAAGCAGATGCAATTTTCATGCAGTGTGTGAATGATGGCACTTCCAGAAGGACAACATCCCCTGTTATCACAGCAAAGTGCCGTCTGCCCTTGAAGAGAGAGGAATGCCAGCCCCTCCATCAATGAACTTCACTCCTTGCAGGCACAAGTTTTCTCTCAGCATTCTCCCACCTAAGAAGTGACCAGATTTGAACCTGCATTATCTCACCGAAGTTAGCAGAATCACAGCCTGTGGCAGATGGCCAGCATGCCAATCAAAATGCTACTCTGATCTGTGCAGTGTCTATTTTCTAGCTTGACTGATTGCCTTTGAGCTGGTTCCCCAACTCCAGTGACATCTTCAAAGAGACCAGCTGGAAGATATTGCACTGCCCATGACAACAGTCTGGCACTAAAATGGCTGTGAAATCCCACTGCACCAGCAGGGGACACAGATATTGCAGCCCAACAAGGAGATGTGTACCAGAACAGGAAAACAAAACACACTGAGGGAATACCACATTTACTGATGTTAAAGGGCAGTCACCAAAATTATCATCCCTCTTTTCCTTCACCTGTGCAAGTCCCAGGTAGATCCAACAGCTTTCTGAAAGGTCACTAGTCAAGAAGAGAAGGATTCAATAGCCAGTATTTCACAGTCAGCCTGACTTGAAACATTCAAGGCACAGCCTATGTTTATTTCATGGCCCATTATCCTTGGGTTAGAAGACATCTCCCTAGACCACAAAGTCTTTGGGATTTTAGATTAAAGCCAGGGATAACATGGCAGAATCCAAAGAACACAAACTTCACAAGAGGAGTTTCTCAAACACACAAATTTTACACAACAGAGGCAGAGATTGACTGCCCAGGATCCAGGAACCCTAACCCTCTGACACAACACCACCCCAGCCCACTGATGATGCAGAGGAACAGTACAAACACAAGATTTCAGCAGGTTCATGTTGTGCCCACCTGACTGGCTACAGGCACTGAGACAGACCTCAGCAGCAAGGTTTGGAAGCAAGAATGGTGTGGAACAGCAAAGGGACCCAGGGTAACAAACCTGGCCTAATGACCTGTGTCCAGCACTTCGGAAGTGTGAGCTGCAGTTGTGACGTGAAGGAATCCTGTGGGAGTCCTGTGTGATGTGGAGATGGGAGAAGCAGTGTGGACCTAAGAAGCACCTGGGATCCCACAGTGTGGTTGGTAGAAGCAGTGGAGGGCTCTGAGGGTTCTCTTGGTTTGCTGTTGACACAGGTTCTTATGTTCTACAGACACCTATCCTTTCCATGGTACAGCTTTCTGCATGTCTGTACTCTTACATCAGGGATGACCTGGACCTGTCTGAACTGCTGAAAGGAGACAGACAGTAGAGACAAACTACTCAGAAAAAGCAGACTGCTGTCTAGGTTTGGACTGTGAAGCAACTTCTGCTTCAGCTTTCCTATGAACAGCCACGTGATCAGAAAACAAATGAGAAGAACAGAGATGGGGTCACAGGGTGAAACTAAACAAGGAGAGGTCCAGTCCAACAGCAGCTGCACGCAACAATCACAAACACTCTCCTCTACCAGGTGTTTTCTGTACTCAACAGCTGGGAGCAGTCAAAGGTGTGATCTCTGCCTTTGGTAAGAACTGGGCATGAGCATCTCTGAAGTGGGAGAACACGTCTCAGGGTAAAATGACTAACTCTTCTACAGATGCTCGTCAGACTCTGCATCTTGAGAGACCCAAGATGGAAAGTATAAAACCTCTGTTAGCTCTGCAATTTTGCTGCAGTAGAGGAGCTGTAAATTGAGAGACATTCAACATATTTTTTATCAGCTTAGCAATAACAAAATCATGCCATAGATAGTTTAGATGCACTTTGGTCCCCCTTAACTACCCATGTAGGGGGTGCTCTGAGCTAAACACTGTCCCTGCAGCCCAGGTGTTAACTGGCACTGGGCTAGGAGGAAATCCCAAAAGGAGTTCTTCCTTCCCCCAAAACACTAGTGAAAGCCCCTCTTGATAGACTGCACAAAGAATGCAAGGGTAATCCTGAGTGACACAGAATCACTGCACAGCCTCAACGTGCCAGACACTGCTTCCTAAAACTGCTTCTGTAGTTGTAAAATCAACAGAAGTGCTCGCTCTGCACCTGCTGTGGTTTAATTGGTTTGGCCACAAGTGACCAGGCTGTACAATACAATATTCTACATATGCTGGTACAGTCTTTGTGCTTTCCTTTTGCTGCTGCAAACTCCTCATTAAGCATGTCTGGAAACAGAAATTCAAAGCTGAGATTATCACAAGGTGTTGGGACAGTGAGGTTCTATCCACATTCCATTTGTCACCTCTGTTAAGGCTAGGGGCTGGCCACTATTTTCCTCTTTCCCTCAGCCAACTGGTTCCATTTACATTACTGCCTCACATAATGCAACACCCTTTACTCCTTCACAGTTCAGTTACCTCCACTCTGCAGATTTTTGTCCTAATGTTGAGGCAAACTTAATTGCTCATCAAGTCAAGTGTGCCTCAGGCTCTTCCTGTGCTGCCCTTTAAAAGCAAAAGTAGTCACACAGTAAAATCTACAGTGTAACTGAGAAAATTCTTCAGGCTTCATCTTCAGTGCATTGCCTACAAGATATATGACAATGGTTGGATGGATCATGCTGTTCCAACACTAGTCACTCCCCAAGTTGCAATTTTTTTCGCCCTTCCTACTGTTATCCTGCATTACTCTGGCCTCCATCCCTCTCTTTTTTTTTTTGATAATTGTTCAAAGGTCTTTGGGACAGGGCTTAACTTTTCATTACATACAGAGTACAGTCTTGAGTCTGATTGGGGCCCTTAGATGCAATGATACAAAATAATAATAATAGCTGCAGAGCAGTGGTAATAATCTCCAGTTGTAATGGGCATGCTGGAAAGATTACTTGATGTTTATAAAGCTTCTTCAGACTCTTAGATGAAAGTCAAGCTAGTGATGCACAGGATTTATTATTCTATTCAGCACTTCAGTATCCAAGGCTAGCATCTATTCTAGTTGAAAAAGATTTCTACTGTATTGTAAAATGGAAACAAAATGAAATATATACAGTGCATGGTGCTTTATATATAAGGCACAGGCAGCACAGGAACAGAATTTCATTATTGAAATGGATGTAGCTGAAACTGTTACACACAGCAGGTAAAAGACCAGATTCAATGACCTCTTATTCCATTTAATCAAAATCGTTAGTATATGGTTTTCCAAAGGCCAAAGAAAATTTCTGGGGTTTTTTTTCCTTCTTTTCTTTATTACATATTTCATCACTTTGTAATAAACCTTTGTAGTTGCTTATGATGTGAATCTCAAGCAGACTTGACCAGCAAAGAAATGAAAATAAAGCACATGTAGGTTTAGCAAACAAAGCCACAGTTCTCCTGTAATACCCTGTGCATTTAACCACCAGTTCACAGCCATCTGAGGTGGCTGCACTCCCTCTCCCTCATCACAAGTTTCTGCTCATTTCACAGCATCCCCCACTGCTCTATTTAGATGTGAGTTCCGCCCTCCTCCCGCTCTGCACTTGCTGAGCGCAGAGGGAAGGCGATGCTGTTTTAATGGCGCTGGTTATGCTGAACGTGGTCTTGCTGCTTCTAGGAATAGACATGCTCAGACATCAATTAACATCTAATTGCGGGAATTAATCTTGTTCCTCTGCCTCAGACACCACAGAGATCAAACCAAGCCCATTTGCAGCTCTATTTTTAATTTACTGGAATTATAGTTTTTTTCCATCCAGTGAAAAATAATTAAGTGACATGCTGTCCAGAGAGTACACAGTTCAGGGATCTGGGTGTTTAGGAAGAAATGAACCAAGCAGGAGAAGATCGTAACTATTTGTGCCAAAGCATCTTCGTTTCTGCAAGTCTTTCCTCTGTTCACACCTTCTCACCAGTACTTCTCTTCACACCTTCCTGCTTGAGTGATCCTCAGAGAGACAGTGAGAATTATGAGAGTGGCTTGGGAAGGAGCTGGATTTACCACCCCAGCAGATAATCCCTATTTCTCAGGGTCAGCCTGTGCATAAGGGCAAAACAAGAGTGGAAGGATAAAACAAGGAAGCGGAGGGAAAGATTTGAGAAACAACCACCAACGCCAACCGACCAAAAATCAAGCAAAATGTTTTTGCAGCTTTGCCTTAAAGCAGTCTCTCATCTTCTTTATTATTTCTTGAAGACAGACATTGCAGGCCACAGACAAGGCTTTGTACTGTATTTTGCAAATTTTGCACCAAATGGAGCGAAGCAGCCTTCAGCAGATATCTCCCAGTCTGAAGATCCTGTCTTTCCTGTACACAGCAGCAAGGATGGCTCCAGAGCGGCCAGCGAAGTTAGGGTGGAAACAAATTGGATTATTTAGCAAGAGAAGGATAGAATCCTACACAATGAGCCTGCAACTATCAGAAAGCTGAGCTGTAAAGGGCTGTGTGACATCACTCAGACACCAGACTGCACTCTGGGACTGGGTCACAACACCTTCTATAGCAAACCTAAAGCAGCTGAAGTGGCCATTATGTCCATGTACAATGCAGGCTGCTGATCTATATTTATGGAAAGGTCTTTGATGGTTCCTTTGGTTTTCAGAAAGAGCTGAACCACTCTTCTTCATTCCTAGGTTAAACTGGCAATGTCCCAGGTTAAATTCCAAGGTCAATTGGCATGACATGTATCATCACTCATTTTTACTGCCTGTGTCAGTCCAATTATTCTCGTAGCTTGTCAGCACCAGAGACCTGAGCTGATCTCACCTAAGGCCATCACCCCTTTGCTTCCTTTTTCTGTCATTTGCCAAACACAACATACTCAGTAATAAATAATACTGAACCCCTCCTCTTACCTCCTCTTGCTAGAGGAGAATGTGGAACATTCCCACTTCATACCAGCTCAAACTCCATCCAGAAATGCAGTTTAAGAAAAAGCTGCATCAGTGAAGCTTTCTGGCACCTTTACTGTAGACTGTTTCTCCTGGTGTGAGGAGCCCTTTTGGAAGGGATGAACATCAGTCAGCCCCACATCCAGAGACATTTCACAATTCCCCACTCCTCCCCCCAAAAAGGGTGAGGAGGAGCACCACCATTCCATTTGCTCTCACAGATTTTCCAAAATCTCACCTTCTTACTTTCAAAAAGAAGAATGGTTCCCAGAGCTTTGGCAACCAGACCCATCATTCCCACATTGCATTGTAGTCAAAAGCATGACAAGTGTTGGTGGAGATCTGCCATATCACTCCTGACTGGAGGAATTTCTGGTTCCTTTAGAAGGGGAAGATGCTCAAAAACAAAACTCAGTTTGGTGATACTTTCCTAGGAAAAGGTCAAATTTACACATGCTTATGTGTGAGTGAAGGGCAGAGACAGCCTGTGAGTAGCAATATGTGCTAAGAAATAAGACAAAAAACCCAAAACACATTTATTCAATGCACATCATTAGTTACTTAATTTACATTCCTACCAAGCAGCAATAAACATCCTTCTGCTGCTTTCCATTTCCCCTCCCCCCAGTATTTCCATTAGGAGCTCAGCTGGAGGCAAGGAAGGAATGGGAGAGGAGAGAAATAGAGAACCTAATTCCATCTATCTAGTTCTCAAAATACTGATACGTAATTCTGCCAATACAGGTTATTACCTTGACTCATGACCCTTGTGCCCTCAGCAGTCCTTACTCACTGCTGACAGCAGAGCTCCCACCTACGGACCCCACACCTCAACAACAACTGGACTCACTCAGCACTTCTCCCACTACCTTATTTCTGGAGTTTGCCCCTCTTCCTCCTAATTGCATCCCCCCAAACCACCAATATTCCATACCATTGCAATCCAGTAAATTTATGCAGCAAGGAAAAAGTAATGCAATCGGTCAGAGAGCTGGAAGAATCCATTCTCTACCCTCTCCTCCTATCCTACAGTAAATGTACTTTCTTAGGAGATGGACATTGCAATGAAGCCAGGACATAAAGAAAAGCAAACCCTTCCCAGCATAAAGGTCTCCTGTCCAGGTGAAACCCCCACAAGACACATAAAGTAAGGACCATTCTATTTGGATGGTATTTACCTGACTTGCAAATCACACTGAATTTTTTGGTGTGAAAAAGCACTGGCTATCAAGTGCTAATACATCCTACAGTATGGAAGATAAAGAAAGTAACCTTAATGTAAACCCTAAGCACAAAGCCAGTATTTTTAAAAGCGAGCCCTGCCCAAAAAAAAAAATTTCACATTCAGAGATTTTCTTTCTTTCGTTCTTCAAATCCATAGATAGAGACACCCTGATCCCAAAGCTATCAGGCAACTCCTTCAGAGTAATGGATACACACTTGAACTCAAGAGTAACAAACTGGTACAGTTAAAGGGGTACAAACCCGAGAAAGGAACAACACTGGTGTGGGGAACATACCCCAGCCATGGATGTAATGCTGAAGCACACCAGCACCTTACATGGCTTTTATAAAGAGCAGAGAAGATTTTATTTAGTAGGAGAAATGTGTGTTTAAAGGAAAGACTACAGTATCTCATTTCTGACTTAAGCTGCAAAGCAAATCAAAGTGTGGTTGGTATTACTACCTCAGTTTTCCATTTATATAATCAGGATACTAATATTCAGGCACCTTTAAAAATATTTTACCATCTTTGCTTGACAAATGCAACATTAATTAAGTTTATTCATGCTAGTCACTTCCATCTTACTCATTAGCTCTACTTGAAGACATCACAGCTTTATTAGAGACACCAAAACTGCTTCATAAATTTCAATTACCTAGTACAAATCATTATTACTATTATTTTATTAACTCTTGTGTAATTGCCTGTTGTGCATACAATTACAAAGTTAATATATGCAAATCCAACTTTAGAAGTTCTTTCTGTAACTTTTATCTCCGTATCTGGCACATGTGTATGCTTACATAATTTTTTCATTAGTTTAAAATCTCCATCTTGAGATTTTCACTGTGCTCACACACTGGCATGATTCAGACATTAACACATGATTTTAAAAAATGATCTTATTATTTCCAAAGCAGCTATTTGCATCACTAAAAAAAATAATCATCTTACCATTCAGATGTATGCAGAAATATCCATATTTACAGGAAATCTTGAAAAAGAGGATCAGATCATTATTTCTTTCATTATTTTTTAAGAGGAAAACAAAGCCACCTACTTGGGTTCTAAGCATAAGGTATCAAGATCCCAGATTACTAATCCACAGCTTTCACTCAGCTGTTGCCTATTGATGGTAATTGTCTGCTTTTACAGAGCACATGAGGACTTAAAATATGCACCTGAGAGAAGGCAGCAATCAGTTTTGAGCATTACTCCAGGGACCACTATTAACTGGTAAAATAATTATGTGTTCGGAAATCTGGACACCCAGGTAACTTTAGTACTTCATGTGGGAGCCAAATGTTCTTTTCTCATGTATTATTTTCTGGATGCTGACACAGGTAACAAGTACCGTGCCTCTCTCCCAGTAAACTGCAGGCTTAGAGTATTTCTGGGAGTAGAGAAAGGTGTGACTTTGAAGGTTGTGAGGTTGCAACGAGAACAATCTCTCACTTGCTGCAGAGTTTCTCTACAAGGTGTTGTATACCAAGATGATACCTTCATCTCATCTCCTACAATGACGATGCATTAAGGAAGAAATAAAAGCTCTCTTTTCTTTGTAGGCATCTCTGCTCAGTAAAGAACTCCAGACAGTATTCCAAATGTTTCCTAATTAAACACTTGAGCTCTAAAAAGAGACATGATGGATGATTAACCCTTCCACTCACAATTTCCTACTGGTTAGATCTATCTTGTGGATCACTGTTCTAGAAACACTATTCTGGAAGTAATTTCAAAACATCTTTGAGATACTGTTCTGCAAGTCATGATGATACACCCAGCTTTTCCTACAGCCAATTCAAGAAGCACAAGTGGGATTTGATACAGGTTTCAGATTCAGCTCCAAGGAGAAGTGATTAAGAAATAAAACATCTTGGCATTTAAAGTGCTGTACTTCATTGTATTGAATTGCTTCTGATATCTAGCTCCTAGAAACTGATATAATGAAACTGAACTGCCCTGCTTTTCTTGAACTAAATGAGCATCTGAAAGTAAACACAGCAAGTTGCTTTTAAAAGGAAAAACGTGGAGGAGGAAAGGTACTAAACTGATGGAGAGCCAAAAGCCCAATTCATTGTAATATTACAATGAAATAAGAGACTTCAGGTAAGACGCCAGTGGCTTTACCT
This sequence comes from Cyanoderma ruficeps, assembly GCA_008694505.1. Classification (NCBI taxonomy): domain Eukaryota; kingdom Metazoa; phylum Chordata; class Aves; order Passeriformes; family Timaliidae; genus Cyanoderma; species Cyanoderma ruficeps. Next base: position 14,657,538 of record VZDJ01007749.1, read on the forward strand.
AGGCAAGGACGAGCAGGTCCTGTAGAGACCCAAACCCTCCTGGGGCACGGCACAAAGGAGCGACTGACACCCCGGGAGCCGCGACTCACGGCGCGCCCCAAGGTCCGCACAGAAAATCATGGAACCACGATCGCAAAAGGGAGAAACCGAACAAATAACAGGGCACCTCTTGTAAATAAACATAACAACGATGGAATTACTGTCAAATCAAATTATACGAATTACACATCGCAAGGTGCAGCTGCTGAGCAGCCTGGTTGGTCACTCCAAGCGGAGCGGGCGGCGGACACCTCCGGCATTCCGAGCAGCCCCTGCCCTGAGGGCCCTGGCAGGACGAGGGAAAGCCAAGCCGCCCGTTCTGCTCAGAGGGACACCACCCGGCCCGAGGGGCACCGGCGCCGCCTCCGCAGCTCGAAGGTCTCCGGCTCCCTCTGCCGGGGCCTCACCAGCGCTGCCGGCGCGGCCCCTCAGCGGATGGCGGCCCCGGCACGGCTTTCCCCGCCCCGCAGGGCCCCGGCTGGGTGAGGGAGGGAGCCCCTCCGAGCGGCCGCCGCCCGGCACGGGAGAAATGCTCGGGGTGCGGTCGCTGGAAGAGCAACGGACCCTGGAGGAGGAGACGAGAAAAGGGGGGCGTGATGTTGGAAAAGCAGCGAGGGTGGCACGGAGCCCGGGTGTGGAGCCCAGCGCTGCTCTCCGGGCCCCTCCGCCGTGAGGGACGGGCGGTGCCTCCCGCGGGAATCCCGCCCCCGGGGCGAGCAGTGCGGCCCTGTGCCCTTCACCGGGTGTCTGATCAGAGCTCCGTGCCTCTCCCCGGGACAGATAAACCGCCTCGCCTGTAACAAGCATTCTCCTTTCCAATTTGAATGGTCCCTTTCAATAAAATGAGTTGTTTTTATCTTTTATTCTGTCTGTAGAAAACACACCAGATTTGTTGCTAGAGATAAAGCTATAGCAAAGGGCAATGTTTAACAAAGATATCAAAGGGTTTCTTACAAAGCAGTTCTCAATACACGCTTCACATTATTGATACTAAGGAAAGAAATAGATGGCCATTGTAGATTATCCATCCCTACAGGGAAAAGAACTTTCCCCAGCAGTTTTTAATGCAAAAGTACACCTGGCACCCAAAATGCCTGAATCGGTTCTTTCCACTGTATTTCACTAAGGTCCTAGAACAAAACAATAAACCTTCAATTACATGATTGCATTAAGCTCACAATGTCAGCCTTAATATGTCACTATTGCCCTTCTGGCTGGTGGATATCAAAAAGCATTAAGTAGTTTGTAGGTCTCTTTCCCTTCAATCTTTCCTTGCCCAGCAGTTAGACAGCATTTTCTTGGGATACTCTGCAAGAAATTATGTAAAAGAAACAAAACCAAATATTGCCTCAGCTTCTGTTACAGTGTGAAGCTCATATTGTAGCTCAGGTAAATCTTCCTTTGAGGTCTTGTCTCCACAAACTGTTACTTAACTCACCTGCTTTTATTTTTTAATAAAATTGTCTTTAAAATGTATGTGGAGCATGGGAAGGGACAAGGTATACAAGGACAGAAAGTGCACTGTCAGCCAAATAAGCAGCTAAATGCAATAAATAAATAATGAGGGGAAGCAGAAGGCCTTGAAACATGGGGCCATAAAGATGTGGGAATGCCCAGGAGAGCAGTCTTGTAAAAGAGCAAACACTACAGCTTTGCTTCCAGACAGCCACCCAGCACAGGGGATGTAGAAGAGAAAGCTACCACTGATGAGGGCAGATGCAGTAAGACTCCAAGTGCAGGAACAGGCACTTTCAAGGCTAGAAAAATTAATGCCTCACACAGGAGCCAGATGCTAATTGCATCTGGAAAAGAAAGGGAAAGAAGAATCTGTTCCTACCTGCAATGATGAGCTCTGTGCAACTGTCCTAGAAAGATCAGGGAGTCTGCCATTTCAGGTCACTAAAAATCTGTGATGTTGCTCAGGAACGACTGAAACTAATTCAGGGAAATCAGGAATTTTCCCCTCTTTCTTTCCCTTCCTCCAAGATGAGAAGGGCAACACTGACCTTTCTCTAATGCCATGTGTCCAACATTTGTTGGAAAAGTGATGCTGTCATGAAACTGTTAAATCCAAGTTGATGCCATTATTTCCAAGAGTTTCATTGATTTGTTATATAGCAAGGAACATTATTAACTGCCCAGATCACCATGTGCCCTTGGCTTCACAGTTTTCCACTTAAATAGATGGAGACTGCGGGAGATATTTTCAAATAGAGGAGCAGTAAATTTAAGCACTGTTTGATTTTCAGAGGTGCTGATATTTCTTAACTACCAGTGAAATGAATTTGAGGGGCATTTGCTCAGCCCTGCTGAAAATTAGGGTGGTTTTTATTCAGGTATTGCATCAAATTGAAAATAAAAGCCCAGGTTTTTGCACCCAGGGTGAAGATTTTGGCCATTATTTTTAGCAAGCATCAGTCTAAGGCCCAGTGCAAGATCCATGTGGCATATGGAAAAAAAAAAATCCTCATTTAATTCTTTGCAAATGTTAAGAACAGCATTTTTGACTCAGCTTTTCCTTCTCAGTAGCACACAGTGTTCTGGAGATTAGTGGGCCTGCTCTATTCTGTTCATGCTTAGATGCTCATTAATGGAATTGTCCCCTTTGGGGAAAGGGATGGGGGAGAGAGGCCTGAGGATTGATAGCCGAAATACTGATACTGGCTGTGGAAAGCCCATAAGAGGAATAAACCTATAAAAAGATAATTTTTTTTTTTACCATGAAGATGCAAAATGGCCCGTGGTACATTAATTTTTCATATGGAAAAGATAGAAACAGGTTGCAAGTTTAAATAATTTACTTAGAAGAGTTAACACACTCTCTTTTATCTCTAACTCATTCATTTTTCAAATACAGATATTTCTGAAGAGCAGAATACTGCTGGCTCCTTCCTGAACAAGTTCATAGTGGGTGTGGTTTCACTGGCTCAGTGGAAACTCCAGGTGATAAACCAGCCCCTAATTCCAACTCATCCCACCATGGCAGGAGCAAGTGAGCAACAGGGTGAGGGAGAAGAAAGGTCCCATTTGGTCAAGTCTTTTGTAGGTAAATGCACAAGTGAAACTCAATAAAATTTCCCTTTAAAGCAGCTAAATCTTTACTGTGATATCTTTATGAATCTAGTCTCAAAGCATCTCAAATTGATATTATTCCTGGGCTCCCATCTGTAAGGTTTTCTGGGAGCACTTTCACGCTGTAGTTATTAGGTGAAGAGCAAGCTTTGCTCTGCTTTAGTCATCCTGCTTCTTGCTGGAATTAATCTGTGTGTAAGGAAGATGAACATCTCCCAAACCTTTTCTGGATACATAGTGGAGTATTGTTTAATTTGATAATTATAATTAATACTATGCAGAGGGTTATGAATGCAACTGTGCTAAATAGAGAATAAAACCATAAAATGTTTCAAATGCACCAAAAACATTCAAAATACTTTGAACAGCAGGAAAACTGGAGTGTCTATATACAAGCAGACTGATCTTTCAGAAATCTCCATCTGAGTATCAATGTTGGAAGCCTTTCTTTTCCAAGAATTCACTCTAATTAGAGATCAGATCAGAAAACAAAACCCCTAGCTGCTTTCAACATCCTTTCCCACAAGAAAGAACATTATGTGCATAACAATAAAGTGTATTTTTTTAAGGCACTACTGTCATGCTAGGAAAACAGCTTTGGAAATGTCACCACCTTGAGCCTCCTACCGTGTTGGGAACAGCATTAATGAAGAAGCTGACAGAGAAAGAGTGTCTTAATCTCTGCTGAGCAGTATTGGGGTGTAGCCACTCCCAAAGGTCTTTCTACCATGCAAGATCTACTAATAAGGGATTTAGGTTAATGTCTCTCATCTCTCACTACAGAACAGCCTTTTAAGCGTAGAAAAATAATTGTTTTCAAAACTCCACATTACAAAACCACCTGACAGATGGCAGCTGAAAGTGAATGTGGCTGTTTTGACATAACTTACACATCTGAGAAGCAGAGTATTCTGCATTTAGAATGAATAGTTAAATCATGCTCATATTATTGGCTAATGATTAGTTTGTGAGAGATTAATGTATTAGATGTGAGCTATTTTCCAACAGCTATATGACCTCATGGAACAAGCCCATATCAATCTGATTTTAGATGGTAAACATTACAGTGCCAAACAGTGATGGCTATCAGTACAGTCCCTCTGTTAAAATTTCTTTACACTAAATATTCAGTGAGTAGCTTTGGGTGAGAAACTGTTCTCTGTTCAGAAACAAAATTCAAACTCAGTGGGTAAATAATTTGTTGCAGATAGCTCAGGTAGATCAACAGTGGCAGGCTGGGCGCTCTGTCGCTGTTCTCTGTACCCACAAAAAAACATTTGTAAGGGTCCATCCTGCAGATCAACATAAAGCACAAACAGAACATCAAGCTTTTTCTTTGTGGAAAAACAGAACCTGATGCTTTTGTCAGCTGCGTTCAGTGGACAACATGAAGCTGTGGGCAGGAAAGAGGAAGCTCTAATAGAACAAAGCTTTTCTAAAGGGCAAGTCAAGCAAGCGCTCTATAAAATTTCCAAAGAACAAGCACATTTTTGCAGTCAAATCCGCTGTCCAACTGGATCTGTTTACCACCTGCCTTATCTCAGAGGCACAGCTGAAATAATAACAGGGATTTTGATGCCGATGAATTACTTAAATGAACTCATTAAAACCCAGAGCAGCTTGTGAAGGTGAAGTATTTTCTATGAGACTGAGTAATGTCAGTATCAGGGACTGACATGCCCTCCTTGCTGGTGGCCTAAGGTGGCCAACAATGAGGGCTGTCTGCTTGAGGAGTTTGGAATATGATTTGGTTTCACTCTGAGAAAGGGGATTGAGAAGGATATGGGAAAAAGGGCAGTATGTATAAATTAAGGGAGCTTCAGATGGACAATCCAGTCTACGTTTATATCAGTGTCACTATCACATTAGATGGCAGCCAAGATTTATTCTTCCAGAGCTTTTATAAGAAGCTGAAGTTCCCAGGCAGGCTGGAGAGAGAACTGCTATGGGACTGGGTACAACATTATGCTTTTCCTGTTAAAGAAACGTGATTAGCCTATTGCTTACTGTACCTCTTGACCTTGGTTATTTGAAACCTGTTTCATGCTGACTATGGCTGGCTACGATCCCAGTGCACAGAACCTTGCTATGAAAGCATTTGGCTACCCAGGAGAGATGATTAGTGACTCCCCTCATCACCATCACACAGACTAGGAAAATAACATTTATCTGACCTCCCCAGAAAATCTGAAGCTTCCAAAAAGCCTTGGCAGCAAGATGAAGTAGATATTGGTTGGTAGGAATCTTGCAAATAATGTCTCTGGTCCAATCCTGCCAGCCCTCAGAACATACTTGACTTCTGCACCCTTCAAGGAATGGTCATACTTTTCTATCAATTCCCGAGTCATCTTTTTTGTTGCCATGAACATAACAAAGGAAATGGGTGTTCACTAAAACTGGGAACTTTTAACCAGAACTTTTCTATTAACATTCATTCTGAATCCTTATCCACAAACGTGAAATGTTGGGCTCATATTGGTTATTGCTTCATGTTAAGTAGAACAATTGATTCTTCATGGAGAGGAAGTACTGGCACAGAGGTATCAATCAAAATTCTAGTCTCTGAGCCTCAGCAGTTAGTACATAGTTACCAGAAGAATGTGTCAAAAGAATGAACATGCCTTTACCCTTCATTATATAGTAATAAAGAAAAAATTCTGAATCTATGTCTGACTTCTTCTTCTCCCTTTTGTCTCCCCAAAACAGGGCAACAGAATATACATACACCAACTTACACAAACACAGTATTTCAGACAGCAGAAAACTGCTTGTAATACTATGCTCTGTCAAGTCTCCAGAGATCTTTTCACAGTTCATAATTGCTAATTCAGACTCAGAAACCCCGGTGAGATAGGCTGGGGCCAGTATTTTCATTTTCAAATATGAGTAAACAGAGACGGAGTGAGAGGTTATGGCTCATGGAGTATTGCTTCAGGAAGACATCTTAGAAACATGGGACTGCTGCCTTAAAGCAGACTGGTTAATAAAGGCTCGAGCCCCATTCTCACAGAACTCCAGAACAGTGTGCCTACTGAGCTTAATGGTCTTGGTCACATGTGGGCAGTTCCACCACCAGATAAATCAGAGGAAGGCATAAAATTCCTTTGGCATAAATTCACATCATTCCCAGGGCATACATTAGTCACTTCTATTAAAAACACTATCTCCCTCTTGCTTAATTGCACTAAAGCCTTTGTGTCTTTTCTTCAGGATATCAAAGGGATAAAAAAAGAAATAAGTAATTCTGGGGGCAGGGATGCTGGTGTTTGGGTATCCTTTACCTGTTAGAGAATCAGGATAAACTATTAATGCTGTCACAGTGAAAATACAACTCTCCTTCAAACGCTTTAGAATCACAAAGAGAGCTGATTTTAGTGGTCGGTTACATATTCATTTTAATGGAATTTTCTTTTTTCCCTTATTAGCCAAGAAGGGGAATGTTTCAGATTACTGTTATCCCCTGCAGTTTTCCATGTTCTCCCAGGGAGGTGACTATATCCAGGAGGCAAATGAAACCTGCTTTGGTTCTCTCTAAATATTTGAGTACCCAGGATTCCCTTCAAGGGATTTTTCATTTAGCTGCCTCTCCTGCATATACATTTCAGCTGATTTAAGAAGCTCATCCTACTTTTCCCCTGAGAATACTCATAGTCAAGTATCTGATTTATCATGGCAGTGTAGAAGACAAGCACTTTTCCATGTTCAGTTCAAGACACATTTGCAGTCTTCTTCTGCACCTCCACACTATCCTAGCCTTGCAGAGCTGTAATTTGGAGAAACTAATACCATGGGCACGACTGTGCATTCACCTCTCTGTTTTCTGGGATTGGAATATTCAGACTGTGGTTAATCTCTGGTATGGCTGCAGGGAGAGTTGGCTCTGATACTGTTTGTATTATTGCTTAGGTGGAGAACAATAACACACCACTGAGAAGCTTGGAATCGCAGAGCTAATCTGTGTTGCATGGAGCCCCCACTGTAAACCTTAGATTCAAAGTCACTCAGTGCCTGTGCCACACTGGCAGGACCAGGTGGGCTGTCAGGAGTAGCGTGCAGGAACAACTTCCAGAGCCACAGGCAGTGAGACTGAGTACAGCTGTGCACAGCAGCCCTGTGCAAGCTGGATCTGAGTTAATGCTGTGCAGAAACACTGCCTGTGCACTGCAGCTCTGTGCTCCTGGTTGCTGTTCCTGGTTGTTTGGTCAAGCCACGGTGCAGCTGCAGACCCAGATCTGGACTAGCAGTGTGCTGCATTAGTGAAGCCCCTCTGGAAGACTGGGGAATGCTAGTGTGACAGCAAGAGCCAGCCTAGCTCTGATACAGCCAGATACCAGGCTCAACTGAATTCAGCCCTGCACTGGACACAGACATTGTGTTCGGTTTTTTTTTGTGGTATCAGGTGCACCCAGTAGCACATGTGTAGGCTTCTCCCCTCACAGGTTTACCCATCACCTTTGATAAGGGTGATTCTGCTGTAGGATCTCTTTCCCATCTCTTATCCAATAGTATTCATGTATATGGGAAGAACAAAGGTGGCTGAGATTTGCAAATTGCCAAACCCTGCAACTGTAGCAGCTCAGTATCTGTATTCCCATTCTTAGCTGAATACATTCTGCAAGAGCTTCTAAGGATGCCCATGTACAGCTTTATCAAGCACAGCTTCATTCTCAGCTCATTTGTTGCCGCTGATGTTTTACTTATTTACACGCAGATAAGATCAACAAATTCAACCTAAAGTAGCACATGTCTTACATCTTACATTTCCAAGAAGCTAGGGAATGGCCAGGCAGCATGCCAAGGCTGTGTGTGCTACTGGAGAGGACACCTGACACAGAGGAAAATGGACTCATTTCTCTAGCAGGGGTGCTGAATTAATTAACTGTAGTTTGTACTATATTTGATATCCCTTGGACATTTAATCTTCAAGAAAATCAACACTTTGGAAGGAAATAACAGTAAATATTTGTTTGGACTAGCTGATTATGACTACCATTTCTCTACTTCTAGCTCTATTCCCAAGTCCCTGGCTGTCATTTTTGCACCATTGGTGTGTGTGATTTCCTTCATGCTGATTTAATAGAAAGCATTTTTGCACATTTCATTTCACTTCAGTTTCTCCAAAACTAAGCTTCTTTCAGATTTTTGGCTTCATGTACCGGATTTTTGTCACAGCTTCTAATTTTTCTCTTTGTTTTGGCTGAGATACAAAAATTGAGATTCTGAGTAACTTTGCTTATTGAGATTCCATTTTTTGAAAGAAATGGGAAACAACTCAGTTTTCTTAATGGAAAATTCTACTGGCTGTTTTCCTTTTTAATATCTCTTCCATCTTTTTCCTAAGCATCTGTAGTGCCATTTTTATTTGTTCTAATTCTCCACATCTGTTTTTTTCCTCCTATTTTTCCTTACGTTCCACTCCTCTAACCTTTAATTTTCTTTCCAACTTCTCTCTACTGTGGAGCACAAACCCCTGTTCACCACAGTCCTGCAGGATTTTTCACTTGCCATGCTTTGTATGAAAAGCTTTCCACCTTTAAAATGGCTTCCAACTTTAGAGTAGAAAAGTCTTAGTGTTAGCCTTAATATCTGAACATATCATGGGGGTTTGAGTGTTATGTTTCAATTTGACTGTTCTCTGCACTGTCTCCTCTTTCTGCATGTCATTCTCCACTACTGTCCTAAATTCCTGGACAAGCTGTGAGGACACACGTTTATTCAGAAGTTTCACTTCAGAGGTGAAGTAAATGTCATGGTTTGATGAGGTTTATAGGAAGTTTTGAGGTGGTTATTAGCTGATTAATAATCACAGGAGAGTGAATAAAGTCCATAGACAAATCACTGCCCTGCCAGTAGCATCCAACAGGCTGAGAAACCCATTTGAATGCAGAGGTATGTACCAAGTTTCACCAAAAAGTGCATTTCAGGAGGGGTGTTTAAAAAGAAAACTATGTTTTGGAAAATAAAATTTACATCAGAAAAATGAAAGCCTGTGACTTTCCATCTGCAGTCAAATTAGAGTCACACTAGATCCTCTACATGCCTGCAGGAACCTGTTCGGTAGTCAGAAATGCAAGTTTATTTTGTGTTTCACTCCTGAGCTTATTAAAATGAGGCTCAGATTTACCATTTTTGAGCTTATATAATACAGAGAATTTAAACTGTCCTATAACCATGGATTGTAAATCCCTGGCCTGACGTGGCAGTGAGTGATTCTTGTTTGCTCCTTCCCTGCTACAATCATTAGAGATGTGCTTTCTCTTGATCAGAGGCCACAAAATGAATTCCTACAGATCTCAGGCTAGCCAGTGAGTTAGTTAGCTTGTTCTCTTTCTGTCATCAAAAGAACTGTAGAGAATGATTAAAAAGAGGCCATGAACATGGAGAACAGTGCAATTATTTCAAATCCATATTTTTACCAGCTGTTAATCATGCCAGCAGTTTCCGCCCACTCTGCTTCATGTGCTGAGCCTCCTTGTTTCCTTTAATCATTAATTAGAGCACTTGTCAAGCAAAAAGATTCTCACAAAGTCCAAGGGCCCTCTGAATTTACTGATTGTCAGCTCTGTCAGCCTTTCAGTGAAGTTTACTGGTTATGTTTTATCAACTCCCTTCACAATAAAACAGTTTGTCACTGTATTGATCCTTGCTGGTTATACTGCCATTTTCCTGACACATACTAGGGTCAAAGGGACACTTGCACCAAAGGCTTGCCATAAAGTGATTGCCCATAAGAGCAATAGCAGAAAAGAGGAGACAAAAATGTGCAGAGCTTAGGATTTATCAGTTTAGGATACCCTGGTTCACATATTACTTTCTCCTCCCTCTCTCAGCAGTTTTTTCCCTTAACATAGATGTTCCTTCCTCCCCACCTAAATTGTAAGTCTGATGTCCCAGACTGAATATAGTTGTGCTGTTTTATAGAAACACATCAGGCTGAGCATCAGTATAAATACAGGGACTTCTGTGTCTTGATTTTTTTGTGTAGAAAAGCTTTAAATCATGTTTGGTAATCTAAATCGTGCTAAAGGGAAATTCAGACAAAACAGTAATTGAGACACAGATGTACCACGGTGAAATATGAAAGACAGCTGTTACAATCTCTTTTGCCTCAAGGTATGAATGAAAAAAAAATCCCGACATCCCAAGTTAAATTTGTTATGTGGTAGGGTACTTGCAGCAATTTTTGAGGGAAGGCCACCTGGGACAGAATATACTAGCTGCTTTCTCTAAATATAAAACTACAATGAAAACAAAATCTGTTTTCTACAGAGACACCACTATTCTGTGGTTTCTATTTTCATATAATTTGGAAAAGTCCCTTTAAATTCATATCTGCCCTCTGGGTATAAAAAACCAACTTATTTTCATTTAGAATCATACAGCCATTTAGGTTGGAAGGACCTCTAGGATCATAGAGTCCAACCATTAACCCAGAACTGCTGTGTTCACCACTAACCCACATCCCCGAGTGCCACATCCACACATCTTTTAAATACCTCCAGGGAGGGCGACTCCACCACTTCCCTGAGCAGCCTGTTCCAATGCTTGACAACCCTTTTGGTGAAGGAATTTTCCTTGATGTCTAATCTAAACCTCCCCTGGAGCAACTTGAGACCATTTCCTCTCTTCTATCACTTGTTACTTGGGAAAAACAACTGACTCTTTTCTCACTTTTACCTCACATCTCCTTTCAGGTGCAAGAAATTTGCCTGCACTGACTGAAGTGCTTTGCCATAGACCTGTCTATTTTTTTGCGACCTTACCTATTATTCTGTGTTTGAAATTAGATTTCAGTTTGCTTGAGACTGGAATCCCATATTATGCAACACAGAGATCCTTAGAATACACTGAAGTGACTTTAAAAATGCATTAAAGAAAACAAAACATAACACGGCAGGGATTCTGAATTTCATGGACCTCCATTATTGCACATCTCCACCAGTTTTTACTTCTCATACAAAGGATTTTGCATTAGCCTCAGAATTAAAGATTGCATGTGGGCAAACTGGGAGCAAAGGCTATACTCATAATGTTTTTTATAACATTTTAGTGTCACAGACCTCCTGTCACCCATATAAGTAAAGACAAATCGCCCCACCCAGCTAACCGATCAGGAGATGGTTTCACCAGAGACATCACTAAAGTCATTAGCTCAGGAAGGATTTTATAGTATTTCTTCCTTAATTAAAGATCCCTTAGTCTTGTGAAAATACCAGCTCTTTGCAGAAGAGGTTGTCTTCAAGCCATTTCTCAGATACCTAACTTTGCTATTGCTGGGACACTGATACCTCCTTCTGCTTTTGCATGAGATCTTACATTCCAAGCTTTTTCTAACTTGTACATTATAGAAACTCATACTGATTCAATCACAGAGTTTAATGTTACAATCTTAACTTACCATGCTCATCTTAACTACCTAAGTGTGGGTGGTGCTCATGACTACGGTACCTGAGTGCCCAGGCAAGCAACAACTCAACAACAGTTTTATTGATGAGTAATAGAGTAAACCAGATCATTGTGCAATTTTGAGATCAGAAGTGTCTCTCAAATGTGCCCAGAAACTGCACTGGCTGTGCCACTCTGTTGATGGTTCTTACCAGAGTTCACTTTCCAGGTGACATGGGACAGTAAAGAAACAGAACGAATTTCTGAAAAATCGTTGCATTCTTGGTCTCTGGGCAATGATGACAGCAGCACAAATTGATCTTATCTATCACTGATGAACACTCCCCATAAATGCCAGCAATTCAGGAAAGCAGCTGATATTGCAGCATCTTTGGTAAAACTCTGTGAATCAGTGTGTAACACGCAGCACTCACTGTGTAGCTTCGCTACAGAACTCCTCCAGGATTTATAGCAGTTCAAACTGTGCCAGAACATTGCCAAACACTGTGACTTGTGTGAGGCAGGATCGGATGAGTGGAAACTGTGGATAAACATAAGACATTGTATTGGTTTAGCTACCTTATTGGAGCTTTGATATGTATTTGCCAGTTAGCTGAGAGACTTGGGGAGCTAGATCAATGAAAGCTCTTGTGTGTGTGTGNTTTTTGTACATACATGTGCATAGATTCATACAGACGTAACCTTACCAGTATAGAAAAGTTGGTGATGAATCTTCTAGTCTGTCTAGACTTAGATGGTGGAAGTAGTTGTACAATCAGTATCTATGACCAGTTCATTAATCTCAGAAAAATACCCTGGAGAGTTTTGTTTTAAAAATTGTTCTTACTACTCTGTTATTCCTATTTTTGTCATTTTAATGCTTCTGTATACTTGATGCTTTAAAGGTGTGAAGGGCTAATAGAATATAGGAAATACCTATAAATGCTACATATGCCACAGACCTTGGACTATATCCTTCCTGATTTACAGCCTTTCACTACACACCATCTGCTTGATTTTGACTAGCAAGGGGAGGGAGAAGGGAAGAAGAGTGGACTTGGGGGTTGAAGGACAGACTATTGTAATTGTTTACATATTTTCTGTTTTGAAAACAAAGGCAGTTAGGTTAATAAAATTCTAACACTAATGTTGTTTGTTACCATTAATTAATCTTGATGATATGCATGCACTGTACCTCTCAAAATCACAGTGACATCTTTCACAGTGCTGCTTCCCAGCATCTGATACCATTGTAATAAGACATTATATGAAACTCCTTTATTACTATGGCTAAGGATATAAAAATCTAACAGATGTCTGAATGACAAACATGTAATTGAATAAATCATGCTATGCTGTGCACTGAGATGTCTACTGGGAACTGGAAAAAGCAGCATTGACTTTGGTCTGGGTTTATCTTTTCACTGTGGTTCCAGCTGGAAAGCATTGCATAGGAGCAGCATGTTTCTTGTATCCTGAAGAGTCCCACTGAGTCTGCATTTCTTTGGAGTCTGTTTCAGGAATTTTTAGGATGGTTTTCTGACTTCACTGACTCAAGATGCCCTCTACAAGGTGAGTCTTAAGCGGGCTGATGCACTTGTTCTCTCCCAGAATCACTACTCACTACCATGGACATGCCCCCAGTATGATGACATGAAAAGTCATGGTCTTCAGGGTAAAGTGAAGCAGCAGGAACAACATGGTGAACTACAGGGGTTTGATTTTTTAACTGTAATTTTATTAAAAACCTACTGAGCACCTAGATAGATTTGACTTCCCAGTATCAACAAGATACTCTTATATTTTGATATTGCATGGGTGGAACTACAATGCAGTCCTACATTACTGTAAGAGCACAGTGAAGGTCCTTGAGCATGTCACATGTAATGTGTAATTTTCTGTAATGGAAGAAAATATTTCTGGTCACTTCAGAAGGAGGAGATATCTCTTTACTGTGATGCCCCAAGCTTTGCCATGAAAATCAAGTCATAGTCAGCTGTAGGCAGTAGGAAGTCAAAGCTGACTGAATACTCTAATATATGATGCCTTCTGTTTGCTCTTCAGTGTTTCTACAGCTTTCAGTATTCAGATATTCAGCTTTAAAAGCCTTTCCCAATTTAACACAGAGTCCCTGATGCATCCCTAACTAGGGAGGATGATTAGATGAGCCAGGCACACAGTGCTGTTCTGCTAAGGATAGTCTCTGTGGCAAATCTTTGAAAAGCAAAAGATAAACTCCCACTGGAATACACAAAGAAGCAATAACCATATGGGGATTGTGATGTTGAATATATCAGAGAAATCATGAAAAAATAAATCTCACGATAAGTCACCATATGGCAGGCATCAGCAAGGCACAGATACTCTCCTCACTTTGGGCTGTTTCTTGCACAGGTCACAGATAAAATCCAATAATACCAGGGGAAAAAAAGAAAGATCAAAGTCTGCACATGAGTTAAAAGCATCTCAACATGCAGGCCCAGTACATAATCCATGGAGCAAAATAAGCAGTGTAATATATTGCCAGCTGACACTCCCAACACCTGATTGCACACAGGGGTACAGCCATCTCAGTTCCCTCCATCTGCAGCCTGGTCCTCTGACCACCACTATAGGAACCATGAAGAAAAAAGGGAATCCAACCTCACACTGCAGGACAAACAGTCATTATGTGAGGAGATAATTAGAATTTCTCTTTGCCTGAATCTTATACCATGCTGATTACCACAGTTTCTGGAAATGCACTTTAAACACAAATTAAACTTATTTTTTCTCTTTCCCCTACCCTGCATATTTTCTCAGGAATTGCTTCCTGTCTTTTGTCCAGGACCACTGAAATCATGTATGTTTTAGAGAATGTTTCCCTTCAGTTGAAGCATCAGACACCAGTCCTTGCCAACAGCAATGGAACTGATTTGACAGAGCAAGAGCTGTGTGACATCATCTATGCCAGGAATAGTTTCCCTCCCTTTCTGGAGGCAGTTCATACATTCACAAACTAGTCAAATTTGTTTGGTAATGCACCGGTCTATCGCTCTGGGAAAGTGAGTTAGCATTTTCCAAGGTAATTCCCCAATTTTCCTGCCAGGGAAAGAACCATTAAGCAAATATCTATTTCCTATCTGTCAACATCGCGACAGCTCCAGAAGCAGGGACTGACACGAAGGACCTGCCAGCTTTACCAGAGCCCACATTCTGAGGCTGCTGGGATTAGTGGAAACTCTGTCTCAACAGTGATAAAGACCCAGAGAGATACTTAATTGCACAAAGTAGCAAATTGCTGTTTTCCTAAATGTATTTTGATTGCCTTGATACAGTATATGTCAATTTTTACAATAAAAATCTCCCTTGAGAACCTGCTGCAGGATTAGCATTGTCACCTGTCTAGTGATGATACATTGTACTGTCAACTTGTCAAAATGATTAAGTGAACAAGAAAGCTAAAATTTTAGCACGTTCTTGATAAACTAAGAGCAGAAGGGATTCTTTCTGTTTGTCAGCATCTGCTATGTTTTAGTACTTTGGCTCTGATGGTGGAGTGAAAAGCAAAAACAATGGGGAGACAGACAGGTAAGGAAACCTACTAATCTTGAGAAAAACAAGACTGTGAACCACCCATCAACCTTAAGATTAAAATCACTCAAAAAAAAAATGGGCAATTTTATTTTCACTGAAGAGGAAAATGTTAAAGCAACTTGCTACTTCACATTCTCAGAACAATCTACAAAACACCTGTTACCTAATACTTTCTAGAATATTTTCAGGGGAACAGAATGTGTTAGTTATCTTCCTTGCCACAAAATGGGCCAGCCAACATCCAAACTATGCCTGAAATAACACTTTTGCACAGTACCTAGCAGAGAATATTTTCATCACTTAGATGACTACCAAAGCTGTGATCTTATGTCACCAGGGAGGTGCTGCACGTGATATTAGTGACAGAGATTGTACCATGGTTACCTTGACACAAACTTGTAATCAAGTTGAAAACGTTTAATATTTTGGATGAAGATCTTACAGAGGCATCTTAATGGAATAAAAGTCAACCAGTACGTTTGATACAGGACTGCTTGAGGCAACCATGAGCATTCTCTGTGGTGTCTTAGCAGAAGGCACATGTCTTGCCCAACAGCAGGGTTGATTTGGCCTGCCCACTCTTGCAATCAGTGGAGACAATTAGAGATCATATTCAGTCCACATAGTATAGGCATGTGCCAGCTTCAAAGCTCAGGCTCCTTGCAACTACATAGTCAGGATTTCACAGCCTTGGAAAGCAGATGATCTAAATTATTTTGTCATCTCTTGACCTTAGAAACTGTTACAGGTAGACACCAGCCTTACCTGTAGGTCAATTGGCTATTGTGGCACTGAATATTCATGTTTCATCAGCTCCCATCTCTGTCGGAGAGGAAAAAATCCTTGCAATGTTTACAAGAGCATCTCCTTGACTACAGATTATATGATAGCCTAAAGTGAAGTGCCAGGCCCTTTCATAAGCTGTTTCATATACATAAATCTGGCTAAAGGATCATTTTCTGAAGATGAATAATAAGCTGGCTTCCTGTTTTCTTATCCCACTGAGAGAATATCTGAAATGTGTAATAGTTAAGCTTAGAAATCATAGCATTTAAGTTATTGGGACAGTCATTTCCCTAAACAGCTACTACTGGGAGCAGTTCAGAGTTAATGCTTGGAAAACAAGAAAGAAAATGCCCTGGAGTATCAGTAAGCTTGTGGCTTGTGTTTCTGAGCCTGCCAGTATTAACAATGAAATGAAAGGGAAACAGCATCCTCTTTGAGCAGATGTTTTATTCACCCTGGTCATGTACTAGAACTCCCAGGTGTTGGGCCATCACCCAAACAGCTGTGTGCCATGTGAGCCACAGTGGAAGTTCTTAAACACATCTGAATCTGGCAAATGCTAGAAGATTACAGGATTTCTTGCTGTAAGTCATGGGGCCTAGTCTAGTTTGAAATAAAAAGGAAGGTCAGTTTAATGGGGAATTCAGATCTCATAAAAATATGCAGGGTAACGTACGTATGCTTATACTATTGCTCCTAGTTCTAGAAAAGTAGGAAGAATGCTGGACTTGCTGGCTGTCCTAATCAGGGGCTAACACTAAATCACAATTGTGGCAAAACTTTCCCCAGTTAGTTTTCAAGGCTTTTAAAGTACTAACCCTGTATTCAGTATTCTCTGCCCAAATAACCCCCCCAGGTCTGCAGCTGGGAGCGATGCTTTTGACAAGGGAGCTACGGGCATTTCCCACCATTTAAATAAACATTTGTACCAAGCCTGTACGAGAACGTGGACAAAGACAATATCTGTGTAGTAACTATATGCTTTATTCCCCTTTCTGTTTATTGGACTTGAGAGCTGGAGAACAGAACTGTCGCTGGCAGAAAGCCCTCCACACTGGAGTCACAGAAGGATGAAAGCTGCTGGGAGCAGGGCAAGAAAGCAGGACCATTAAACATATGGGGAAAGAGTTACCTGTACACATCAACTGGAAAGCTGTTGACTGTGAACATTTGAACACCCCTACTGTTATCTCCCGTGTTTGTGCAGAAAACCACATTTCTTCTAGCAGCCTCAATTGTAAAGCTATGCTTTTTTATTCTCCTACTAAGTTTTAACTAGGACAGTACTATGACAGCATCAAAAGCGTGGGCAATTCCTTGTTTTATCCACTTCCAAAGGTAGCTATTTCCATTTGCTATTACCATTAATAAATGGTAAATAAATCAAAATATAACCATAATGTAAGTTTATATATTGGCAGCAAACTTCCACTAGTACTACATAGCACAGAACATGGCTAAAGGATCATTGTGACATATGTTCCATTTATATCAATAAACCCCCACTTATCTGTTTATTAATAGTGAAACTTTAGCTTAGAAATATATCTATAAAATAAAGCATCACCTCCATTGTGTGAAGTCTGAGCAGTGTAAGTAGCAATAAAACCATACTATGTCAGCACCCTGGCAAAAATATCTTTTCACCCAGCAACTGATAACAAAATGTGATAATGTCACATCTGAATTAAAACAACAAGGATATTTATGCAGAGGTTTAGCACAGAGCATTCAGCATAAAGAACACACCTGACAGAAACAGATCTATTTCTACCACATTCTCCTTTCTTAAAATACACATCATAAGTGTTCATTTCATTAGACTGCTGGAAAGCAAGACCTTTTCAGATCCTTATAGCAACATCAGTTTAACACATTGCAATGATGGATTGATAGTAATTTGCCTTGTAAACAGAATCCACTTATAGAACTACACCAGGCAGCCTCAGCTGTGCCTTAAGCAAATTTCTAATACTTTTACCATGCCCTTCATTGATATGTGCAAGTATATTTGTTTATGCATTATCCCTTTGTACATGTGCCTAATGAAACCATTAAATCAAGCTGCAAAATGGCTATTTATCAAAGAGCAAATACCTCTGAACAGAGCTCAGACTTGGTCTCATGCATCTCCAAGGCAAGGGCAATTAGGAGTAATTGTTGCTAGAATCACTTTCACATGGCTTTTAAGCAGCAATTCTGCAACCTGTGACAAAGCTTACTACCTAAGGATACAACAGCCCATATTTTCAAAGCTCACAAACTCTTTGTATTGAATTTGGGATCTCTCATTAACAAAGCATGTGCATGAGCACAGCTGATTTGCTGGTGGCCATTTGCATAAATCAGGTGTGCAGAAATACGTGTGAGCATCCATCATCTACAAGGCAAAGAGGTCTTTGTATTAAATAAGCACAGCTGTGTCTCAGTCTCTGCTCTTTCCCAGCAAGAGCTCCAGGCAGTAGATCCAACTGAGAGTACCCAAGGCACAAGGCAGTAGCTAAGGGTAGATTAGGGAGGATGCACTGGAGAGCAGTTACACCTCCATGAGAATTTTAGCCCGGAGAACAGGAGGCTCAGGGGAGACCTTATCACTCTCTACAATCTCCAAAAGGAGGCTGTAGCTGGGTGGGGATCAGCCTCTTCTCCCAGGCAACCAGTGCCAGGATGAGAAGACACAGCCTCAGGCTGCACCAGGGGAGGTTCAGGTGGGACATCAGGAGGAATTTCCCCACAGAAAGGTTGATTCAACATTGGAAGGGACTACCCAGAGAGGTGGTGGAGTCACCATCCCTGATGATGTTCGAGAAATGACTGGAAATGGCATTTAATGCCAACATCTATTTAACAAGGTGGTGTTCAGTCAAAGATTGGACTCAATCTCAGAGGTCTCCTCCAATGTAATTGAGTCTGTGATTCTGAGGATGACCAAAGCCCTTGGCTATTCTGGGGCAGGTGCATCACCCACATACAGCACACTCAGCTGCCCAACAGCAGCTTGTGTCTTCTAAAAACCACACCACAAGTGTGAGTAAAGGACTGTGAATGAAACTGGGGACTGACAAGCAAGTCTCAGGTAAAAGCACACACAGACCTGGCAGATGTGAAAATGTAAAAGCTATGGCACAGTGCACAGAAGAGTGGGTCATATTCATTTCCTTCTCATTAGACATGCAATGGGAACACTCAGGATGGCTTTGTAGAGGAGATAATTAACTCACATTTAGTGCCTTGAAGGAGTCAATGAACACAAGGATACCAGTGATCTAGTGGGTATATTTAGGTTTCCAAAAAGAACTCAGTTGTCATAGGGTGTAGAATGTCTCCTCACAAAAAAAAAAAAATAAAAAAGGAAAGAAAAAAAAAGAAAAAAAAGTTCAGACGATAGAAAACCAAATATACCTTTTATATTATAAAAACACCTCCTTCTTGCCAACTTGATTTTATTCCAGAGATGGTGATATTTCAGTGCTAAGAATACCACTATCTCCCTTACACACATGCTGTGAACATTCACGTCTGAAACACACGGAGGTGTTTGATCAAACAGAGCTGCAGATGCGTTTCCACGAACACATTGAGAACAACCAGCCCGTGCCTTCTCTGCAAGCCAGAAGGGTTCCTGTGCAATCAGTTTGTTGCTGAGGGGGGTGAAGATTTGTGAGTATTTCAGTTTCTCCCCAAGTCATGCAGTCTTCAAGGAAAAATGCCTAGCAATTTAAATATCAACCTTGAAGTTAATGTTTACCACCTTAAAAAGCAGACAACAAAGAACAGTCTTTCACAAACAGGACTAAAGGTGGTACTGCATAGACCAGGCACTTCCCAATGACTCAGCTGCAACAAGGAGTATTTCTGTGATGTGTCTACTCTTATTAAGTGGGATATGCTTTTATCTCTATGCCTCAGTTCTTGCTTCTGAGGCAAAACCCACACACTTTTCCAGCTGCAGAAAGTCAGCATATTATTGGATGAGAAAAAGGGAAAGAGAATGGCAAAGCATGGAAAATACAGACTCAAATAAGATTTTATACGATTATTTCTTTTTTGCCTTGAGCTATAAGGCAACCATTGCCTACTTTCCAGGATGTTCAATTTAATTAACACAGCCTACAAGGATATTTACGTAGCGGTTTATAGAGGGTAAAATACAAAATGAATAAGCAACAAAAACGTCCTGTTTATGTGCATTTTGCTTTGTATTGTAAAGATAAAATGATTGTGATTTCATCTGTATCTGTATCTACTGAAATGATGTGTCATGGTGTTTTAAGTTTCAATTGCCACTGCTCATTAACAAGTGAGCCCATCACTTAAAATTAGAAATAATTTTGAAACAAATCCTCAGGCTGTAGCAGTGACAGTGCTGACTGCACTCCCCTACTGCTTGGAAAGGCAGCTGTACTTCCCCTTCAGTCTGCACTCCCTTCATGAGCCCTCCCTGCTCATGATTTTACCTAAGCACAAAGATAAACTGGACCCTTACCAGAGCAAGGAGAAAGAATATTTCTTCTTAGCTTTGTTCTCATCCTACCTCTTTTCCTGCTCTGTTTTTTTAAAATGTGTTTTTTGTTTTAGTTTAATACATCCAGCACTCACTACAAATTGCATTATCTTGAACATAATCAAAATTTTGCTGACGGCTGCAGCGAAAATTTCCCAAAGGCCTTAAGAGGCCTCTGATTTGTCAAGACAGTAAAAATCATTGACTCTTTTTAACTTGGGACACAGGGCATGGGAATGCAGATGGCTCCAGTATGAGCTTCTTCTCATTGACTGGATTATACCACTTGCTGGCTTACATTCAGCCTGTACCTTATAATGCACACAGAATTTCAAAAGTAAGTCTTCCTCACCTCAGTATTTCCACGTGTCACAATTTAGTAACTGTGTTGAGTGGAAGCTTATGCTTCAGAATCTACACATCTGCTTCTTAAAATGAACAGGAGGATCTGACACTTAAAAATCTAATTTTTATTCTCAAAATCTAATAATAACTGTCAAACATATTTACTATTGTATGACTAACCAAGGCACACAAGAAATTAGATTGAATTACATTACGGCATTGTATGATTTGCTGTGGTATCTCAGCTTGATCTTAGAACTTAGTACCATCTTTTTTTGAGTTTGACTATCCACTTTCTAGGTAACAAAGGTTGTGCTTTTATGAAGGAAATAGCATGACATACCAATGTTTAGAAGACTACATGATAGAGGAATGTAGCATAGCTACAGAGAGAGACTGGAGAACAGTCACTGCTTTAGGGCATGAACTTCTGAAAGGCGGACAAGGCTTACAAAAATTCTGTTTGATATGTGAGGCTGATAAGCCAGGAAGATAAAGGTCTAATAGTCATGAATCAAACATTCAATGCTCCCACCTTTCATGGTAGTCTGATGGACACCAAGGGGTGTATCAGCTACAAACCTCTGAAAAATCAAACCTTTTCTGGTTTCTTTCTGGGAAACAGAATTTCAAGCCTCACAGTATTTGTCCACTTTTTTGTGAAATAAAGTGAAATACTCATTCATACACTTCATCCAGAGTGTAGCAGCACATCCCAGTAGCAACATCCAGCACCTGTTGGTCCAAACATTTGCAGTACCTTCATGGATGCCCAGTGGCCTGGAAGTCACAGTGAAAATCACCACCATTTTCTATGTGGACACTAAGATGGCGTTATGAGTCAATATATCAATAATGAGGTTATTACCTTCCTTGATGTGATGAGTAATCAGTACAGTTCTGGCCAAAGTCTTCTATTCACACATGCAATATGTGAGCAGCATCAAACAGGTTCTAACATTATGTTAACAAAACTACAGACAAGCAGTTAAGCACAAAAGATCACTTTATTTTTCAAATCACACCTCTCTCATTCTTGAAAAGGTGTATTTCTAATTGTTACTATTTTAAATATACTCTATATTTTCCTGTGAAGTTAAATACTTTGAAGAAGAATCCCCAAAGAAATAAATAGAAAGCACAACAGTTTCACTTTATGATTTGCTTTGAGCATTGTCTGGTCCTGCATCTACTCTAGCACTCTGTGGCTTTAAATTGTAAAATCCACAGCCAGCCTTCCTTGTTTGCCACAGCCCTCTGCTTATCAGCTGTTAATACAAACTGTTAATACAATGCCAGAGCATGCACAAAATAGCTTACAGCAGTTTAATAATTCTAAAACTTTTGTTACAAATACACACAATGCTACTAAGAAAATAATTGGGATGCTTTTTTTTCCGGATGCTCATAGAAAATTCCATGTTACAAAATGCTTGTTTGATGATGTGCATGTCTGCTGGTGAAAAGGAAATCAGCACTAATGAGGTTTGCCGGGTTGTTCAATGGATTACTTACAAAACCAGACAATTCCCAAAGTTATCACTGCAGCACAATCTGCAACCACCATTTTACCTGAAACCTAGTTAGCCCAAAGGGTTGGTAATGCACATCTGCCGCAGTACAAAATGACAATAAAATGACACCAAGGTCATCAGAACACACTATGTGGGGTTTATTCTCATATGATGAGCACAGTCCAATGCAATAGCATGGATCCTGCAGCCAGGGATGGAGGCCTGATGATGCAGTTTTATGATAATGGAGAGGTGGAAGTTGTCCAGTGCAGGCAGCATCATGTCCCTTCAAAGAGAAAGTTGAAGCGCTTCCCATACCAGAAGTTGTGCTCCTGAAAAGCTTTTCTTGAAAGAGATATCAGCGAGAGCCCGAACAGGTGTGGCTGTGAATTCATCCCAATTACATGTCTCACTTGGGACAGTATTCCTGAAATTGCAATCAGGGTCTGGCAGGCTGATTTTGCTACATACACATGCACTTAAAGAACATTCAAAGACTATGATAAAGGCTAAAAACTGTAGCTGAAACTTGTACCTGTTCACAACAAAGTCTGAGGTAGTTTAGAACCACACTATGAGAAAGAAGGAAAGGAACTTTTAATGCATAAAAGTTTCAAGATACAATTGTAATTGCTAAAGAGAAGGGTAGGGTAGCATAGTGTAAAATGGATTTAAATTACTGTCTGTCAAGAAAGAGGAGCCATTAACAAGGAACGAGTGAAAAAGTTCACTAAAAGCTGAACTTCTATTTAGCCTGGCTCTGAACATTAACATTCACTAAAAAAGAAAACCAAAGACAATAGTGAAATTGAGCAAAGCAAAAAGGAAAGAATATTTTACGAGAGACCAGACAAGGTTAAAAGACATGGGGTCCAAATTGTGAAGTAATGCTGTACTTCACAAAAGGAGTTCATGTGCTCAGTGTGATGTTCTGATCCCTGGACAGCTGAAATACCTTCACACAGGGACAGGGAAAAGTTATGAATTCTTTCAAGGTTCACTCTTGATGATGCAGTTTACTTAGAAAAGAACACTTATGTACAATTAATGCCTTGGACAATGCACAAGTAGCAAAGTGAGTGGATATCTGGTGTACCATGGTGAGAAAGAAATACTCAAAATTTGTATTTAAACTTAACTTATGTAAGCCAGCATAAAACCTGACCTACTTCCTAAGTCAACAGTAAACTTCCTACTTATTTTCCTCTTAAGGGTAACAGACTGTAAACAGATCATGGAAATACAAGGCCCAAAAGGACTAGTATTTCACACATCCATAGAGAGACAAATTCAAATGTCGCTCACTAGCACTTGACAGCCTAGTAGTAGTTGCCTTTAGAGTCTGATGTGAATGAAAGGGGATGATAATATTTTATTCAGTGCAGGATAAAGAGGAAAAAATAAATAATTTTGAAAAATTCCTTAATACTCACAATACAGAGGAAAATTACAGGGAACACCTCAGCAACAGTGATATGATGCTATGTAGGGAGGAAAATAAAAGAGTAACAAGCAGGTTGGGGAAAGTATGTAGGAAAAAGTAAGAGCAGAAAAGACTGGGGACAGACAGAACCAGCTCAGACCAGAAGAACAGTACCTTTGTGTTGCTCTTGTCATAAAAACTGCTGAAGTCTCACTTCCTATGTTCTCTTTTAGCACTCATATTCAGGTAAGTAATAGATTCCGTAACAAAATTCCATTTTTTAACAAAAAAAAAAAAGGCCATATAGAAACACATCTTTTCAAATAGCCACTCAATTTGCTTAACACATACATTTCCATTTCTATATATGCACAAATGCAACCACATAATTCCATACCAGTCTTTCTTTCCCTCAAACTGCTCTTTTTCCAACTCCAGCTCTTTCTTTAAGTGATATTTCTAATCTGATCATCCAAGCCTCATGAGCTTTGTATTACTGCATAAACACATTCATTTAAGTATTTACCTCTCAAAATGAATAAGTGACACAATTTTTGAAACAGATCCAGATCACACAACACTGACATGCTCGTTATTAAAAATGGCAAAAACAAGAGAATAACCCAAACAGGATCCTGGGCTGTAGAAGCAGAAGAAACCTGCCCCTCTTCTCCAGCAATGAACCTTCCATGATTGTTTCAAAAGCCATTTCTCACCATGACAAATCTCTATGAGAAATTCCTGAGAGGAATTTTACTATCTTTTAGCAACTGAAGATAACTCAAAAATCCAACAGACAGCTAGAGAAGATAGCCCAAAAGCCAATTCTGTGGCCTGACCATGTTTCAAAAGCACAAGCTAAAAGTTTTGAGTCAAGACAAAAATTTCTTAACATCTGTGGTTAAACACACTTACTGGATTCTAGGTATCAACCACAAAGTTCACCACTCAGCAACTATAGCTCAGGAGTACAGAGACAACGGATAGGTGATGTAGACCACAAATTACATGAATGAAGGAAAGGCTGAACTGGGATTGCTTAGCCTGGAAAAGAGAAGGATTTGGGATGACCTGACTGTGGTTGTCCAGTACTTAAAGGGAGCCTACAAGAGAGATGGAGAGGGATGTTTTACAAGGACATTGCAGTGGCAGGAAAAGGGGGAATGGTTTCAAACTGACAGAAAGTAGGTTTAGATTAGGTATTAGGAAGAAATTCTTTACAGTGAGGGATGGTGAGGCACTGGAACCGGCTGCCCAGAGAAGTTGGGAATTCCCATCCCTGGAAGTGTTCAAGACCAGCTTGGATGGGTCTTCTGAGCAACCTAGTCTAGTGAAATGTATCCCTGTCATGGAAGGGAGGTGTGAACTCCAGGATCTCTGAGGACACTTCCAATCATTCTGTGATTCCCTGATTCCTCTGCAGAAAGACACTGTGATAACTACTGTTCACTTGGACTACAGGGCAGATAGTTTAGACACCCTCATCTGAGCAGTAATACTGCCCAACTCACTTGGTATTTCAGGACTTGGCTGGTACTTTTTGGACACATAGAATTTGGTGTAAAAGACCATACTGGATTAATTTTGTAAATTCCTCAGACCAGTTAATATAATTGACTGAAGCTGATGTGTATCTGCCAGTTTTCAGGAGTCAGAGGTTAATTCTGAAAATGATGAGAAACTTGTTTTAACTGAGCAGCTGCACAAAGAGAATATATTTGCCAAGATGAAAAGTACAAAAATGAAGAATTAAAGTTCCTTTAACCAATATTGCAGCTTTCCTCCTGTTATAGCCCAGGGCCTAAAGTAGTAAGAGGGGCCTGTTCACACCTGTGGAGGGTGATGCCACCACTCATTCAAATACTTAGTAATCTGAACTTCAATTCCACTACATTCATGTAAAGAATCAATGATAATTTTTTCAGAACACCAAGTTGTATTACTGTATTAGGCTGTACGAACAGTATGAGAAGTACTTCTCTAATGCGTGGCTGTGTGAGAATGGATAATGTGATGGGTGTACGCAGCTCATTCTTCACTTCTACCATCTGGACATACCATAGTAACTAAACACATACAGCATGATAAGACGGGTATGTGGTTGCACAGGCAGTCAGTACATGCACATATGACAGATACCTGTAGTTTCCTCATACCATGCTGCACTTTTTAATTTGGGCTTTCTTTAGCTAAAGAAACTTGCAGAGTGATTTTAAAACTTTTCATGCAAGCATTCAAACACAGACCCGGATTCCACTGTGGAACATGAGTAGGACTCTGTCATTACCTCAGCCAAAGCTTTGCAACAAAAGCTTGGCAAGGACCAAAAAGACTGCAGGGTTTTTTCAGCAGGTAACAGAAGTCCTATGAAGGTTCACCCTGTAAACACTGCAAGCCATGGCAGACAAGGTAGCTAGGAGGAATATCTGTGTTTTTCAGACTGCACCCATCTTGGAGATGAGCATTTGACTTGCTTTATATTGTCCACACCTCACTTCAGCCAAATGGGCAATATTTAACGACTGGACAAAAACTTTGGACTGGTTTGCCTGTACCTTTTTTAGACATTAGCACTTGCAAAGTAACCAGCATCCTGCCATACCACAAGAGCAGCATTTTACACCTGCCTGCATAGATTTTTTTTTTTTTTTTT